>CAUYON010137577.1:0-10345 GCA_963573935.1 Arctocebus calabarensis | reverse complement strand
CCCGAGTAGCTGGGACTACAGGCGCCCACCACAGCGCCCGGCTATTTTTTTGTTTTGCAGTTCGGCCGAGGCCGGGCTTGAACCCGCCACCTTCAGTATATGGGGCCGGCGCCCTACTCGCTGAGCCACAGGAGCCGCCCTACCCCTGATGTTTTTAATCAGACTTACCACACCAAGGCTCTGGCAACTCAGCAATTCTTCAATTACAGTTCAGGTTTCCTACCCCAGAGCTGGTGGGGAGGTTTCTGTTCACGTAAGTTGTGATTCTCTATATACACCTGTCTGTGTCTCCAGTTCTGGGGGTAGCAGTTTGTCTCACGACCACACTTCTCCAATGAATCTGAGTTGTTCATTTTTCAGCTGGTTGAGCTTTCATTGTAAGGACAGTGATGACTTCTGAGCTCCTTATGTGCTGGCCATTATAAAGTTTTAAGTGAGAGGAAAATAAATATTTTATTTGATTGATATGCTTTTGCAATCATCATTACTGTGCCATAATTTAACAACTCTATTATCGCTAGACTTTTAGGAACTACCACTTTTTCCTTTTTTTTTTTTTTTGCAGTTTTGGTTAGGGCCAGGCTCAAACCTGCCACCCCTAGTATATAGGGCCAGCGCCCTACTCCTTGAGCTACAGGTGCCGCCCACCTTATTATTATTATTATTATTATTATTATTTTTGTACTTAAGATTCAGCTGAGGCAGTGCCTGTGGCTCAAGGAGTAGGGCGCTGGCCCCATATACCAGAGGTGGTGGGTTCAAAACCCACCCCTGACCAAAAAAAACTGCAAAAAAAAAAAAAAAGATTCAGCTGAGACTCAGCACCTATAGCTCAGTGAGCAGGGCACCGGACACATACACCTAGGCTGGCAGGTTCAAGCCCGGCTCAGGCCTGCTAAACAACAAGCAAATTGCAACCAAAAAATAGCCAGGCACCCATAGTCCCAACTACTTGGGAGGCTGAGGCAAGAGAATTGATTAAGCCCAAGAGTTTGAGGTTGCTGTGAGCTGTGATGCCAAAGCACTCTACAACATAGAGTGGAAGGGCAAATTAGTGAGAGTCTGTCTCAAAAAAAAAAAAATTCCAGCTGAAAGGATCATCCTTATGCTCTTAAAATTCTTTTGAGTACTTTTGTCCTGTGTTTAGAATTCAGATCTAGAGGCTGGGCATGGTGGCTCATGGACATAATCCCAGAACTCTAGGAGACCAAGCTGAATGAATTGCTTGAGGTCAAGAGTGAGACCCCATCTCTACTAAAAATAGAAAAATTAGCCAGGCATTGTGGCAGGTGCCTATCGTCCCAGCTTTCCCCTACTCGGAAAGCTGGGAGGATGCTAGAGGATCTCTTGAGCCCAAGAGTTTGAGGTTGCTGTGAGTTATGATACCCTAGCACTCAACTGCAGGGCAGTAGGGGAGACTGTTTGGAAAAAATAAAATAAATAGGCCGAGTGTGACGGCTCCCACCTATAATCCTAGCACTATGGGAGGCCGAGGCAGGTGGATTGCCTGAGCTCACAGCACAAGACCAGGCTGAGCCAGAGTAAGACTTAGTCTCTAAAACTGGCCGGGCGTTGTGGCAGGTGCCTTAGTCCCAGCTACTTGGGAGGCTGAGGCAAGAGAACCGCTTAAGCCCAAGAGTTGAAGGTAGCTGTGAGCTGTGATGCCATGGCACTCTACCCAGGGCAAAAAAGTGAGACTCTGTATCAAAAAAAAGAAAAGAAAAGAAAAAAGAAATACTGGTAATGAGCATTTCTAAAATGCAAATTCCTAATGGTCACAAGAGAAAGGTCGATTGATTTCTGTTAACCTATGAGAAATTATGTTCTACAACGTGCAATGTATACTTCCCCTTTGTTTCAATTCAACTAAATTTCTGTCCATGATAAAAATGCTACGTGTAATTTCATTTAAAGAAAGAATGCCAGGACAGCACCTGTGGCTCAGTGGGTAGGGCACCAGCCCCATATACCGAGGGTGACAGGTTCAAACCCGGCCCTGGCCAAACTGCAACAACAACAAAATTAGCCGAGTGTTGTGGTGCGCGCCTGTAGTCCCAGCTACTCGGGAGGCTGAGGCAAGAGAATCACCTAAGCCCAAGAGCTGGAGGTTGCTGTGAGCTGTGACGCCATGGCACTCTACCCAGGGTGACAGCTTGAGGTTCTGTCTCAAAAAAAAAAAATGTAAACACAGACAGGAAAATCACTCCAAATGAGCTAATGACAGGAAAAATTAATTATTACCTTCTTTTTTTTTTTTCAAGGAAGCAGGGTGAGTGAGATAGAGACATAAATTGCATTGTTTATATATGTAGCAAAATGTCCCAACACCATTTTTTGAACCGTCTTTTCACTATTTAAATGTCTTTATCAGGATAGTGTGGTGGCTCATGCCTGTAACTCTAGCACTCTGGGAGGCGGAGGTAGGTAGATTGCTTGAGCTCAAGAGTTCAAGACCAGCCTGAGCAAGGGCAAGATCCCATCTCTAAAAAATAGCTGGGCATTGTGGTTCACTCTTGTAGTCCCAGCTACTCAAGAGGCTGAGGCAAGAGGTTTGCTCAAGCCCAAGAGTTTGAAGTTGCTGTGAACTTTGATGCCATAGCACTCTATCCAGGGCAAGAGATAGTACTAAAAGTACTATCTTTATCTTTAAAGATAAAGATAAATGTCTTTATCATTTATCAAATTCTAAAAACATACATCAGTCTGTGTCTTGAATTTCTTTTTTTTTTTTGAGACACAGCCTCAAGCTGTCACCCTGGATAGAGTGCTGTGGCATCACAGCTCACAGCAACCTCCAATTCCTGGGCTCAAGCGAGTCTCTTGCCTCTGCCTCCCAAGTAGCTGGGACTACAGGCGCCTGCCACAGCACCCGGCCATTTTTTGGTTGCAGCCGTCATTGTTGTTTGGTGGCCCGGGCTGGATTCAAACCCGCCAGCTCAGGTGTACGAGGCTGGTGCCTTAGCCCATTGAGCCACAGGCGCCAAGCCTGTGTCTTGAATTTTTGTTCTGTCCCATTAATCTCCTTTTTCCCTTTTGTTGTGCCAATTCTCAATTACTATTGTTTTGTGTTATCTTGCTATCTTTTATATACAAGATAGCCATTCTCTTTGCTATTCTGTTTCAAATTGAATTTACTCTTCCATATGAAATTTACAATCGTTTTTATGTTCCCCCCAAAACCTCGTTAGCTTTGTTGAGCTTGCATTGAATCTATAGGTTAATTAAGGAATCATGACTATCTTTACAATGTTGAGGCTTTTTGTTTATTAATGTGGTATAGCTTCCTATTTAGTCAGTCAGCTTTCTTTTTAGTAAAGCTTTGTGGTTTCTGCAATAATGCCCGTATACTGTTGTGGGAGAGAGCACAGGGTTAAAAGTGCCAGGCATTAGTGTCAGAATGATCTGGGGACAAGCCAAGCATCACTGCTGGCCCTGAGTACTGAAAACAATACTCACCAGACACAGTGCCCTGTCTCAGTCCAAAGTCATGTTTAGCAGTGATAAGAGGACAACAGGACAGAAGTGTAGTCAACAGAAGGTGTTAAGATTTAAATTAGGCAGTTAAAGAGAAACTCCTTGTTTTTTAACCTTGACTTTCTCTTTGAAGCTTGCTGCTGTACCGTGTTTTCTCATGCTTGAGATTTCACTAAAAGCCTGGGAGGATTGTCAGGAGGGGCTGCACCCTTGTCTTTCCCTGTGAAGAGCATGTTGGCACTGTCCCCCCGGGGTCCCCTGGTTCAATGCATATTAACTGAGTAGGTGTTATTTATTTGCATTGAGTTGCACTGATGTTTAGTTTTATTGAATTTATTCATAGTTACTTTATAGTTTTATTTGCTGCTGAAAATGGGACTTCCCTATGAGTTGGGTATTGTTGAAATAAGAAAGAAAGCTATTGGCCTTTGATACATATCTCCCCACCAACATATATTCACTCATTTGTTCTAATAGTTTCTCAGTGATTCATTTGGATGCAAGCCCATCTTTTTGTTTTAGCTCAGAATAAATTCCAAATTGCTAACGATTAAATGAATTTTTAAATAAGTGATGATTTTACAGATTGCTGACTCACCAACCCAAGAAGCTCTATATTCTAAAGCACAGGAAATGAATTCTTGTATGTTGGCTATGGTCACTGATAACAGATTTTTTTTTTTTTTCCATTTGTTCTTCTCTCCTAACAGAAATAACAAAAGCAAACACAAAATATCATCTTTATCTGACTTCAGTTAGCTGGGCTTCAGGTATTAATGTACAAAGTTCCTTTCCCTTTTAACAGATTTTCTCTCAAGATCAAGAGCAAGAAATAAATTGCTGTGTATGAAGGCATCACTAAGAAGGCAGGGAACAATGCTGTGTGTAGGAGCACCCAAGGTCAAGGCACCAGGGACATCGGCAAGGTGGTGAGTGAGGCTCCTGACGGTGCAGGAGGATATTTAGAATAAAAGTGCTCCCTGCATAGCCACACAGACACTTTTTCACCCCCTCCTGCCCCTCCTGTCGTCCCTGCCTCTCCCACTCCCCATCCAGGGCATTGTAAGCATGTTTAGCAACATGTCACATAAGAGTCACCCAAGCCATTCTCCTTGTGGGAGACCGATCATAACACACCCTTCTAATGGGTAAACAATTCAAACTAAAATACAAAGAAGCAAGAGAGATTTAATCTCCTGTACGTGCCAGGACATTGCATAAACAAGGAGAGAAATTTTTAAGACTTATTCCTGCTTAAATCTATGCGCTGGAATATTCGGGGGGCTTGTTTGTTCGTTCAGGAAATTGGGAGTACATATGTTTTGTTGACATTGTTTTTGGCACAAGTAGAGTCAAAGTTATAAGCGTGGCCCCTGTGCTAGAATACCGTGCCTCTGAAAAACAGTAATCAAAACAGCAAAAGAAGGTAATATTTTACTTCTTTAAGCTTTTAGTCTCTCTGTTAACATTATGGATATACCTTTCCACATCATTTTACGCATATATCCAAATCAACAAGGCAATTGACTCGTGTATAATAATGAATGCTTAAGAAGGCAACAATTTAAAACATTTCTGATACGATTTTCTCCCACATTGGTGGAGAATGGAAATTCAACTCTGATAAAATACAGTGCATGGTGAAGATTAAACGGTCTGGCGGCCTGCATTCTCTCCTTGCTCTGTTCCATCCCACACACAGCTGCCAAGCTAATCCTCCAAAAACACCAATTTTCTCCTGCCACTTTCCAAAACTAGCTTGCTGGCTTCCTGTTATCTAGGAAAACTCGTTTCAGGGCTTTAGACTGACGTTCAGGGCTCTCTACACCATAGGCCTTCCTAGACGTCCCACTCCTTCATTTCTTCCTCCACCTTAGTTAGCTGTGAGGGTTACTTGACGATCAGCCCTCCAATCACAGCGCAGGTTCCATCCATCTGCTGCACCCATTGGCTCAATGCAGCAACGCCCTGAAGGGCTGGTCCCGCGTCTCGGGCCAACCCCTGGAGTCCGGAGTCAGGGTGATTTGCTGCCACCCAATCACAGGGACTGACGGTGGAAACAGTGATTCTCCAGAAGGAAACTAGGGCACTATTATGAACAGGAGAAGTCAGATGGCAAAACACCTGCCTTCAGGCACTCTGGACGTGATTTAACAAATATCTCTTCCAAAAACGTGAAGACACATGAACACAAACTTAGTAACTCTTGCTGGGATCTCTTCCATCACACACAATTCCATAAGGGGTATGGCAAGCAAATTTAGTTGTAGGGACTGTCCCTTTCTGAGGCACAGGGAGTCTCCTGTGTTTCTAAATGCATATCCTACCGTCGCAGCCCTAACCACTTAGATATAGATCAGCCCTGTCAGGCAGCCCGATTTTCTGGGGTTTGCTGTACACAATGTACACACCCTTTGAAATAAGTATGTGGGCTTGGCACCTATAGCTCAGCAGCTAGGGCGCCAACCACATACACCGGAGCTGGCAGGTTCGAACCCAGCCCAGGCCTGCCAAACAGCAATGACAACTACAACCAAAAAACAGCTGGGCGTTGTGGCGGGTGCCTGTAGTCCCAGCTACTTGGGAAGCTGAGGCAAGAGAATTGCTTAAGCCCAAGAGTTTGAAGTTGCTGTGAGCTCTGATGCCACAGTGCTCTACTGAGGATGACATAGTGAGACTCTGTCTCAAAAAATAAATTAACAAATAAAATAAGTGAAATAAGTATGTGGTGAGATAATGTAACTCTTTATCTTAAATTGCAAAATCTTTATGTAACACCCCCAAATGATGTAAAATGAACAATAGCAACATATTCTATGGTGAATCAAATACATCTTGAGTCGCTATTTTCCCATCTAAAAGGTGATCTTTCTGATCATTATCTGTTCATGAAGACATAAGACCAATAGTTTTTCTACACTTAATGTTACAGCCCTGTAGCCATGAATTAAGGCCTCAGAATGTGCCTCATACTTCCCTGGCCATCAGTCTGAGCTAGTCACCCAAAGCCACTCTGCTTCCGTGCCGTCCATCCACACACGCGGCCTTCTTGATTTAAGCTTTTTCCTTTCTCTAGTTCTAAAGCAAAACAATATTTGCAAATCTTTTTTTTTTTTTTGAGACAGAGCCTCAAGTTGTTACCATGGATAGAGTGCTGTGACATCACAGCTCACAGCAACCTCCAATTCCTGGGCTCAAGCGAGTCTCCTGCCTCTGCCTCCAAGTAGCTGGGACTACAGGTGCCCACCACAATGCCCGGCCATTTTTTGGTTGCAGCCGTCATTGTTGTTTGGTGGGCCCAGGCTGGATTCGAACCCTCCAGCTCAGGTGTGTGTGGCTGGTGCCTTAGCCCGTTGAGCCACAGGTGCCGAGCCTGCAAATCCTTCTTGATCATAAACTCCGATGGGTCAGGGACTTCTCATTTTGGTTTCCCCAGGATTTCACATTTTGTTTGGTAAATGGGGAAGAGGTAGGTTTAAAAAACTGCATTAATAAATGTTACTATTAATCCATTGATCAGTACTGTTTGCAAACTCTATAATAAATATGGGTTCATTTCTCGTCACAGAGGCAATAGGAATTTCACTCAGTAGACTAAATTCCAGGAAATGAATGACCTTCCCAGGAAGGTCTGAAGGTGGCCTAAAAGTAGCTGGTTAATTTGTACCTACTATGTGACAAGCATTGGTTTAGATTTTATTAATTTTTTTCTTTTTTTTAGAGACAGAGTCTCACTTTATTGCCCTTGGTAGAATGCCGTGGCGTCACACAGCTCACAGCAACCTCCAACACCTGGGCTTAGTTGATTCTCTTGCCTCAGCCTCCTGAGTAGCTGGGACTACAGGCGCCTGCCACAACGCCCGGCTATTTTTTTGTTGTTGTTGCAGTTTGCTGGGGCTGGGTTTGAACCCACCACCCTCAGTATATGGGGCCGTCGCCTTACTGACTGAGCTACAGGCGCTGCCATTTTTTTTTTTTTTTTTTGGAGACGGAATTTCACTTTGCTCCGAGGCGAGAGTGCAGTGGTGTCACAGCTCACAGCAACCTCAAACTTCTGGGTCGCAATGATCCTTCTGCCTTAGCCTCCCAAGTAGCTGGACTATAGGTACACCACTATATCTGGTTAATATTTCAATTTTGAGTAGAGCCAGGGTCTATCACTCTTGCTCAGGCTGGTCTTGAATTCCTGAGCTCAAGTGATCCTCCTGCTTCAGCCTCCCAAGTAGCAGGAACTACAGGCACACACCAGTGAACCTGGCTAATTTTTCAATTTTTAGTAGAGGTAGAGCTTACTCTTGCTCAGGCAGGTCTGGAACTCCTGAGCTCAAACAATCCTATCATCACCTTGGCCTTCCAGAATACTAGGATTACAGGAGTGAACTACTGAACTTGGTTTAGGTATTTTTTTGGACAGAGTGTCACTATGTCACCCTTGGTAGAGTACCATGGCCTCACAGCAACCTCAAACTCTTGGGCTTAAGCCATTCTCTTGCTTCAGCCTTCGGAATAGCTGGGACTACAGGTGCCGCCAGCTATTTTTGGTTGTAGTTGTCATTGTTCAGCAGGGCAGGGCCAGGCTCAAACCCGACAGCCTTGGTGTATGTGGCCGGTGCCCTACTCACTGAGCTATGGGTGCCGAGCCATGGTTTCGGTATTTTTATACATACATAATTTCAGTGAATTTTCATAATCCCACAAACACAAGACTGTTTTGTTTTCTTGTTTATGATAGCACAACCACATGGGTACAGGATGACTCAAATCCAGAGTGTCTGATGGTGATTACCAAGTCTACGGTCTTCATTTATTAGAAAAGAAATTCATGTTTCCATTGTTTCACTTCAAAGAGCAGTGAAACAATGGAAATACGAAATTTTCCACATGACCTCAAGATTCATGAGTATTTGGGAACTTTCAGGAAAATGTTTTAAGAGTGATTTGAAACACTCTACGGGGAGCTATAGAGTAAAACCAAAGAACCTAATGGGACGGCAAATTAATTGTAGGGGAACCCTTTGGGAACTCTGATGAATGAAAATTATTTTTCAATTACTTTTCTTGTAAATTTTGAAAAAAAGAAATTGTCCCATTTGGATCATACTTTAGAGCTCACAGAGCAAAGGGGAAAAAAACTCAAGATAATGATGAGGGGGGTTGCAATTCACAGGGAAGGGACTGGAAAAGCAAGGGCATAACAACCTATGTGCCGAGGCCATCTTCATTTGAAAACAGATCTTAAAATGTATTTCTACTCCCCATCTTCTATTCAATATTATAATGACGAATAAGAGTGATAAAAAGCAGAATTACAGTTCAGAGTTTTGAGAAGCAGACCAACGGAGGAGCAACGCTTGAGGTTGTGCTATGACCAAGATAGCTCATCTTGATATGTGGTTTCTGACAGTCCCGTCAGAGACAATTCCGCCCTTCTGAGCAGGACAGAGAAAACCACAAACCAAACCTCAAAATGGACCCTAAATGAAAACACTCTTTAAAAAAATTCCTCTTCCTGTGGTAAGGCAGACCAAGAGGAAGTTTGTCCTCCCACCCACAAATTCCCCAGAGAACCTGCATAGGGCAGGTTTTGCTTTGGGTAGACACAGTACAGGCGTCTTCTCTGAACTTACTCCTTCCATGGCATGTTTCAGAGAATAAGAAGCCAATCTCCAGGGTGCTATGGGCCTCAGGACAACTAAACAGGTGGGCAGAAGCACACAGAAACCCGCTGGTCACCCAGTAGGTACGTAGATATTTGCTGTTTTCCTGCACTTTTCAGAGTTGAATTTTTAGCCAGAGATTGCTTATGATAACTTGCTGATACATTGCACGCTAAATACGATTATTACTTCAAACAAATTTTATCTTTATGTTCTTATATGTGAAGGTAGATATAGATTGTTTAAAATACTTCAGAGAGCGCTATTAAATTTAAACTGGGCCTGGTTGGGTGCCTCTCACCTGTGATCCCAAAACTTGAGGAGGCAGAGGCCAGAGGGACTGCTTGAGGACAGGAGTTCAAGGTTACACTGAGCTCTGACTGTGCCACCACACTCCGGCCTAGGCGACAGAGTGAGACCCTGTCTCTAAAAAATAAATTAATGTAAATCGCCTGAAATCTTCGTATATTACACTTGTGATGAATGACAGGCTTAGTTAAAATATAGTAATCTTAAATATATTCTTAACCGAATCCAATCTGTGCTCACTCCAGTAACTGCTATAAAACCCATTTAAATTAAACATTAATCTTTTAAGGGACCATTTCGGTATTTCGGAAAGAACGAGAAGAATCTATTTATTCTAGAGCAGCTGTGCGTCTGGCGTCTTCTTTTCACCCCATTTGTGTAGCCCTACCCTGGAGGTCATGTATTACCCAAAGCCAAAGAAAAATCAAAATAAAAAGTATTTGCGTGTGCAGTCATGCAGAGACATAGCCTGCTTAAAGATCAGGAAATTGTTTAAATATCGGTTCGCCTGCAGGCGCGGGAGGGTTCGGGGTGTCCCTGCTGAGGGCCTGAACAGGGAGCCAGCAAAGTGACCAGCGACTGCTGCCCTTTGCAAAGGCCAGTGGTTCCCTCGCTGTCTGTCGGGGACCTGCCCGGGGGGCCGGGACGCTTGCTCTGGGCAGGACTTGCGACCCGGGGCTGGGGACGTCCGGGACCTCGGCCCCCGCCTCGCGCCTCCGGAGGGAGGGACGGATGGACCCGCGGCCAGGGCAGGAAGTGAGCACGAGGAAGAAGCGGCGGAGACTGGGCAGGAGGGGGAGGGATAGAAGGGGGAGGCGAGGGGGAGGAGGGGGGGGGCGGGGGGGGAGGGGGGGGGGGAGGGGGGCGGAGGGAGGGGGGGGGCGAGAGGGCGCGCGAGTGGACAC
>CAUYON010137576.1:0-19397 GCA_963573935.1 Arctocebus calabarensis | reverse complement strand
GAAGCCCAGCCCCCAAGAGACCCAGCAGACCTGTACCTTTGCTGGAAAGTCCTCGATGACTCTAACCAAGTCTTGGCACCGCTGTGCAAAGGGCTTATTTATAGAGTCAGCTTTCAGGCTGGCCTGGAAGACAGAACAAAGGTAAAAATCATGAGCATGTTTGCTCTGCAGCTTTTCTGGCCCCAGTCAAGTGGCCCCCTCATGCGTGGGGGCACGCGTGTGCCAGTGGGCCAAAGAAGGACGCTAGGAGAAGAGAGGCTGTGGTTCCCTCCAGAGCAGCCGTGCTCGGGCCGCTTCCCAGCACCCTCCTGGAGGGCTGGTCCCTAAGTAGGGAGTCAGCCTCAGACTCAACTCCACAGCCACGAGACCACTCGTGTTGTGCAGGGTGCCTCTGCTAAGTCTTCATAGGAACTGGAAACTTCTCCTCCTTCTTCTTCTTTCCTTTCTCCTTCCTCTTTCTCCTCCTCCTCCTCCCCCTCCTCCTCCTCTTCTTCTTCTTCTTTTTTTTTTTTTACCATGCAACAAAACTTTTATTAACATTTTGAACAGGTTCAGCTATTACTGAAACTGGTGTCTTCTTCTTTTTCCTTCTTCCTCCTCTCCCTCTCCTCCTCCTCCCCCTTCTCTTCCTCTTCCTCTCCTTCTTTTCCTTCTTCCCTCCTTCCCCTCTTCCTCCCCTTTCTCCCCCTTCTGTCCCCTCTCCCTCCCCCCTCCCCCTCTCCTTCTCCTTCTTTTTCTTCTTCTTTTACATATCCATCTCTTCCCTTAGCAAACAGCTTTATTTACAAAACAGATCTAAAATAACATGAGATGATAAGCTCTTGGGAACTGCAGAAAGGTGGCTCTTGGGGACCCATGTGTAAAGCCCAGACATCCAGACAAAGGGCTTCCAGGAGAGCCAGGTGTGTGACGGGGACCTAAACCATAAACTTGTATTTCTTACTGCCCCTGCAGCTGTCCTGGGGCTTTCTGTTTCTTTTGCTTCTGCCTGGCAGCATGCCCTGCCACATGTCCTAACGTCTTCCTTCTCCACCTGGGCCGCTGCTCCCACAAATGCTCCTCATACTTATACCTTTCCATATTTATTTTTAAAACCAATTTAACAACAGCCACAAAGTGTCTCACTGGGCATTTGACTAGAATTTCATCCCTTTACTAAGTATCTACCCAAAATAAAAACAATCATTTTACCATAAGGACATCTGCACTTGAATGTTATAGCAGCTCAGGTTCATAATCACAAAGATGTGTAAATAACTCAAGTGCCCATCCACCCATGAATGGATTAATAAACTGTTGATGTGACACCATGGCATACTATTCAGCCATAAAAATGATAGAGATTTTGTATCTTTCATATTTACCTGGAAGGATTTGAGAACATTTTCCTAAGTATCACAGGAATAGAAAATCAAGCATCCTATGTACTCAACACTAAATTGAACTAATAGATTAACAACTATAGGCCTACATGAGAGAAAAACATAGTTAAATTCAGGAAGGGGATCAGGGAGTGGGGAATTGGTAAGTTCTCACCTGACAGATACAATGTAGGGTAAAATATTGCACTACAACTCAGACTTTATACCTTGCAAGCACAAACAATGTACCCTAGTCATATGTACCTTCGCATTAATCCAAAAAAAATTTTTAAATGGGGAAAAACTGATCTCTTAACACTGTTGAGTATTCCTGTACATTTCCATGGATTTCTCCATTTATGGAGCAGTTCCTTGATTTCTTTCATTTTGATAGTTTTCTTCAAATAGATGTTATGCATATTTTGTTAGGTTTGTACATTACTGTGTCCCTTTTTTTGCTTAAATGGTGTTTTTAATTTCAGATCTAATCGTTCATTGATGATATATATAACTGCTATAGACTGAATGTGCCCTTCCCCCAAAATATTATGTTAAAATCTAACCCCCAATATGAAGGTATTTGGAGGTGGAGCTTTTCAGAGGTCATGAGGGCAAAACCTTCATAAATGGGATCTGTGCCCTTATAGAAAAGGCATCAGAGACTCCCTCAGCCTTCCCCCATATGAGGACACAGCAAGATCAAGACCATCTATGAACCAGGAATTGGGTTGTCACCAGACACCAGAAACACTGGTGCCTTGAACTTGGACTTCTCAACCTACAGAACACTGAGAAAAACACATCTATTATTTAAGACTACAGCAATTTGTGATCAAAGCCTAAATGAACTAAAATAACAAGAAAGGAATCGACTTTTGTATATTACCCTCACGTACTATAAACTTGCTACAATAGTTTATTCCAGGAGTTTTTTAGTTTTGGTTTTCATTGATTCTTTGGAATATTCCAGAAATGTCATCTACAAAAGACAGTTTTATTTCTTCCCTTCTGATCTGTGTGCCTTTCACTTCCTTCTCTTGTGTTATTGCATTAGCTAGGACTTCAAGTCAGTGTTCAACAGGAGTGGTGAGAGGAGACATTCTCGCCTTGTTCTTGATCTCAGGGGAAAATATCTAACTTCTCATCATTTAGTACGATGTTAGATGTCGTGCTTTTTAGGAGACATTCTTTATCAAGTTGAGGAAGTTCCCCTCTGTTGTGCACTGCATTATGTCCCCTTGAAAGTCATATTTTGAAGTCCTAACCCCCAGTCACTTAGAACGTGACTGTATTTGGAGATTGGCTCTTTAAAGAGGTAATTAAGCCAAAGTGATGTCCCTAAAAAGAGGGAGATTGGACACAGGTGTGCACACGGGGAAGAGCATGTGAAGATCCAGAGAGAAGACTCTTTTTTATAAGCCAAACAGAGAGGCCTCAGAGGAAACCAGCCTATCAAAATCTTGTTCTGAGACTTGTGTCTTCCAGATTGGTGAAAAAATAAATTTCTGCTGTTCAAGTCACCCCATCGTTACTTTGTTATGGCAACCCTAGCAAACTGATACGTCCTCTAGTCCTAGTTTGCTGAGAGTTTTTATTACTAATAGGTGTTGGATTTTACCAAACAATTGTTTTGTATCTATTGATAAGATCATGTGATTTTTCCTTTTTAGCCTATTAATGTGATGCATTGCATTTGAATTTTGACTCAACTTTGCATACTTGGCCATGGTGTGCAATTTTTTGTACACACTGTTGGATTCAATTGACTAATATTTTACTGGGGATTTTCTGCATCTACGTTCATGAGAGATATGGGTCTGTAGTTTTTCTTTCCTGTAATGATTACGTCTGGTTTTGATACTGAGGTAATGCTTAATACATGCAGTAAGTTATGAAGTGGTTTCTCTGCTTCATGGGAATTGCTATTTCTTCCTTATATGTTTGGTAAAACTCACCATGAACCCATCCAGTCCCGGTGCTTTCTGTTTTGAAAAGTTATTGATTATTGATTCAAAGTCTTTAATAGATGTGTGCCTACTTGAATGGTTAATTTCTTCTTGTATGAACTTGGCAGATTGTGTCTTTGAAGGAACTGGTCCATTTCATTTAGGTTGCTGTATCTGTGGGCATCAAGTTGCTCATAATGTCTAGTATCCTTTTAATGTCTGTAGTATCAGTGGTGATAGCTTTTTCATTTCTGAGATTAGTAATTTGTCTAATTTGTGTTTTCTCTCTGTCTTTCCATTCTCTCTCTCTCTCCTTCTCTCTCCCTCTCTCTCTTACCTAACTAGAGCGTCATCAATTTTTTATCTTTTCTTTCTTTTTCTTTTCTCTTTTTATTTCAGATTCATAAGAGGGTACTAGGTTACCATGTTTGCATTGGTTAAGTCCCTGTTATAATTGTGTCCCACACCCAGAAGTGCCACATACCTTTATATTGTGCCCATTAGGTACACCATTGTGCCCATTAGGCACACCAATTCCCCTTCCTCCTCCCTTCTTTCCCTCTTCTCCTCCCCCTTCCTCTCAACTTTAATTGAATTGAGTTTTTCTCTTGTGTGGGCATGTATTAGATCATCTACAAGCTTCATATTAATATTGAGTACATTGGATACTCGCTTTGCTATTCTTGTGATACTGTATTAAGAAGAATGTGTTTCACCTCCATCCACGTTAATACAAAAGATGCAAAGTCTCCATCTTTTTTATGGCTGGATAATATTCCATGGTATTCATATACCACAGATCATTAATCCAATTTTATTAGCTTTTCAAAGAACCACCTTTTGGTTTTACTGATTTTGTCCATTGTTTTCCTATTTCCACTTAAATTTACATTAAGTCCTCATTTAACTTCATGGATAAGATC
Organism: Arctocebus calabarensis; assembly: GCA_963573935.1. NCBI lineage: Eukaryota > Metazoa > Chordata > Mammalia > Primates > Lorisidae > Arctocebus > Arctocebus calabarensis. Next base: position 15,167 of record CAUYON010137576.1, on the reverse strand, counting down.
TTTGTAAACTGTACCTTTAAGTGAAACAATGTATAACAAAACCAATTTTTCTCTCATCTGTGTTATTATGAGGTTCCATGTGGTTCATGCCTGGGAAGCCAAAGCAGGAGGATAACTTGAGGTCAGGAGCTGGAGATCAGCCTCAACAAGAGCAAGACCTCCGCCTTTACCGAAATTTAGCTGGGCCTGGTGGTGCCTGTAGTCCAGCTATTCAGGAGGCTGAAGCAGGGGGATTGCTTGAGCCTGGGGATTTGGTGTTGCAGTGAGCTATGATGTGGTCACTCCACTCCACAGAGGGGGGCAGAGGAAGACTCTGTGTCCAAAAAAAAAAGAAAGAAAGAAAAAAGGAAAAGTAAAAAGAAAACAACTTACATTATAATAAAATTCTGTTGAATAACACAATCTTAGTCCAGGGCCTGCTGTTTTTGTTTAAAATTTGTTTAAATCCTCCTTTGCATAGCTATCAAATAACAGAGCCAAACAGCACATGTGGGCCAGAAACCAGCTCAGTCCTCCACTGTGATTACATTACTGGGCAGAGGAGAGGATTTGTTCACTCTTGTTTTCTCTAATGCAGTGCTCTGCACACATGGGGTTCTTTTCCAGGCCTAATTCAATAAACTGCCTGAGCCCCAGTTTCCCAGTCACTGTCACTAAATGGTTATGATGCCCCAGGCTGTGCTGTTAAATGCTGAACAACCAACACAGGGAAGAGGCGAATGATTTGTAGCATTTGCCAATTTCCATGGTGTAGATCTGGGGTGTCCAACCTTTTGGCCACATTGGAAGAAGGATTGTCTTGAGCCACATACTAAATACACAAACACTGATGAAAGCTGATGAGCAAAAAAAGTCCATGCATAACATTCATCATATCCACCAGTACAGATAAGCCAAAACGTCCTCATATAATAATCCTAATCATGCATCAGCCCAGAGAGTCTTACATCCATAGAGACCATCCCAAGTTTGTAATCCCTAATAGAAAATGTACATATCAAAGTAATAAAACATCTTTGTTTTTTTTTTATTAAGAAAGTAAAGGAAGGCCAGGTGCAGTGGCTCACGCCTGTAATTCCAACACTCTGGGACGGCGCTCCCCTGTGCTTCTGAAAAAGTCGATGGAAACACCTGGTGGGAAAGGGGTAAGATACTCTCTCCCTTCCACCGCTTCCACCCTGCAACAATTTCTCTCTTCCCTCCTAAATACCCCTGGGGCCAATCATCTCCAGCCAAGACTCAATGCCTGCAACATGCCACTGAGGACCCAATGGAAAGCACTAGCATATTCACTGGGTCAAAATTCACCTCGTAGAATACAAAATATGGTTAAACTACTACATGACACCCGGCTAAGATGTTTCAACACTGGAGGACGCCAGAGACCGGCAAATGTTATCCAGGTTCACAGTGTTCTATGCAAAGACTGTCCACCAGGTGACACAAGTACAAAAAGACGGCTGGTATTTACAGCAGTTTGTCTCCCCTCCTGGATCCCTTTCCTTCTCACCTGAGATTATGAATCCAGTCCTATAAGAGAACTGCATAACTAGTTGATTGCAGCAGGGGTCAGCTAGATTGTGACTGCTCTGAAAGAGCTAAGACATTTAAAATTCAAGGTAACTGATGGGGTTTGCAAAAAAAAAAAATTGTTTGACTTTAAAAAGAAAGTAAGAGATTTGGCTAATTGGGCCATCTATCCTCAAGTCTTCCTGAAGTGGGAGATAGGTAAGCACCCAGCTGGGCAACCACATTGAGAGTTTTAAAAATGCGGCGGGGGTGGTGAAGGAAAGTAGTTCAACTTCTAGAATAGTGACATGTGTAAAATATTTAAGATTGATTGACTGAGTTATAGTCTCTGGAAATGGCTTAATGAGCATATAGCAAATAAAGAAATATTTATTCAAGAAAATCAGCTAACACTTGGCAAGAATATTTGGCATTTCAAGCTCGAACTGCTGCCATCCTCCCCCTGACAGCCCACACCTAGAAACTCTATTCCAGGTGGATACAGCCAATAACATAGCACTCTCTCCACCCAGCTTCAAGTCAAGTGTCTTTCTAGGAGGGCCAACCCATCAGCATTGTTCGTCCCACCCCAGCTAACTGGGGTTGCAGACTAAATTTCAGGTGATTGTGGCAATCGGTTGGGGCTCTCTTCTTCCACTCAGCCCCCACTTGTCGGACAAACCCTCTGCCTTGGGTACAGTGCACTGAGAATGCTGGTAAATGCATCACCCTGGTCCTGGATCATTTAAAAGCAGAGATTCAATGCTATGAGAAGCAAGATAAGACTATCAGAGTCCCTGCAACAAGCACCTCACTGCTAAAGCAGGAGAGTCACTCAGAGAAGTGACCACTGTCCTCACCCCCAGCCACAGTGCTGCAGCTCAACAGTTCTGAGATTCTTCCCAGGAGAAAGGACAGAATATAAAATAGAGAAATAGAAAGCCACAAAATGAACTGACTTTAATTGCCAAAAAAAAAAAAAAAAGTGAAATTCAAACCTAAGAGCACTCTCAAAACAATGGAGCTTGTGGTAAAAAGCAATTAAGAGAAGAAGAGTGCTACATTAAAGACATAAGCTAAACCATAGGCCAGATAATTTACCAGTGAGAACCAGGAAAAGAAACAACTAAAAAGAGCCTTTGGGGGTCAGAACAAACCTAAAAAACTATTCCTGCAAATGAGCCTGAATTTAATTCAGTCAGTCATCTCAAAAACAACAACAACTGGAGATTCTGGCCAGTCTGGAGTAGCATGGACCAGATTTACTCTCCGGCCTGAAGTGATTAAAATGCAACACAAAAAATATTTTATAAATGGTTTTTAAGTCACTGGACATCAAACAGTGAAATACTGGTTTATGAGAGATGGAAAACAAATAAAGTGAGCCCTACAATTGCCCCAGATTACTGCCTGGATACAGTTTCCAGGCTGAGGCTCAAGGAGGGGAGAATGCAGTCAGAGTTCAGTGGTTTTCCTTAGCTGAAGAAATAGAGATGTTCAGAATCTCAGGCAGCTGGAATTCACAGAACAGAGTTCCAAAGAAGAGAGAGCTGAACAGAAAGTCAACTCTGAATATATGAGGCTTCGAGTATTCTGATAAGTAGTGATCAGTTTATGCACACGAGGAAACCACCTGAGGCCAAGGGGGAAATACCCAAAAGGATTAAAGAGAACAATCCCCAGAGAAAATTCAGATTTGAGAATAATGCCGGGCCTTATTGGTAAGCACACAAAACCTCATAACTCATACAGCATTAGGTAGAATATTGAGAAGAATTTGCCTGAGTTGTGAAGAATGTTAACCATAGACTTAATGCCCATGTTTCCATATTTTAAAAATGTTTAAGATTTTTAGTCTAGAATACTTTAAACTGTTTACAAGTGGTTTAACCATGTGCTAAGAACAAAACTCAAGAATATTCCCAAGAATGCAAATATAGCTAATACCCTACAAGATAAAATTCACAATATCTGACATTCACAAATTACTAAGTAGGTAACGAACTTGAAAAATATGATCCATAAGTGGGAAAATATTAAATGGCCAAAACATATTTATGCCTTGACACAGATAATAAAATGAATAGATAAGGACATTGAAGAAGTTACTATAATGCCATTCCATATGTATTAGAAGCTAGAGAGAAGATCAAACCTTGTTTTGAAAACACACAAAAGGTTTTTAAAATAAAATTAAACTTCAAGAAAACAATATGATAAAAAAAAATACACTAGATGGGACTAATGACAGATTAGAAATTGCAGATAACCAAAATTGAAGATGGAGCAGTAAAAACTAGCCAAAATTAACAGAAAATTAAAGGACTGAAAAAAATAAGTGACCAGAGCATCAGCAACTTGTGAGATTATGTCAAACAGTCAGATATAAAGGCAGCTGGAGTCCCTGAAGAGGAAGGGAGGATTTGCAAAAATAATGGCAGAAATTTGTCTTATTTTGATGAAAACTATATATTCACAGATCCAAAACTTACAACAAACTATAACCATAAAAACATGAAGAAAACTAAACTAAAGTACATCATAATCATCAAATTTCTTAAACCAACTCATTTAAGAGAAAATTTTAAAAGTGAACAGAAGAAAACATTTACATTATATACAGAAGAACAAAGAGAAAAGTGACAGCAGATTTTTGTCATAGAAACAATACAAACTAGGAGACAGTGGAACATCTTTAAAGCACACACAAAAAAAGAAAAATCCAATCTAGAATTCTTCACCTAGCAAAAATATCTTTCAAGAAAGAAAGCTAAGTAAAGACTTTTCTGACTTACAAAAGCTGAAAGAATATACCTCCAAACTTTCACTGCAAGATATGTTAAAGGAAGTTAGGCAGGCAGGATGAAAATGACATCAAATGGAAATCTGGATCTAAACAAAGGAACAATGAAAAAATGCCAAAAATGGTAATCATGTTGATAAATATAAAGACTTGTTCCTCATTATTTAAATCTATTTCAAGAATGTTTAACTGATTAAAAGATAATTAATAACATTCATAAATTAAAATTCAACATTTATAACAAATGTATGAAGTGGAAGTATAGTTGTCCCTTGGTGTCTATGGACAATTGCTCCAGGATCCCCAAGATACCAAAATCCAAGGATGCTCAAGTCCCTTACATAAAATGGCACAGTATTTGCATATTTATTATATACAACTATGTAAATAGTTCTTATACTGCATTGCATTTTATCTGTATCACTTTTTATTGTGTACTTTTAAAAACATTTTCTATCCATAGTTGAATCCATGAATGTAAAACTCTATATCTGTATGAGTCAATTGTATGTCATTATAAATTTCTTATGCTACATATGAAGTGAAATAATATCAGTTGAAGGTAAACTGGGTTAAGTTAAAGACATATACTATCAGATAAAGAAATGCAGGCATACACACACATCATAGAGTACTATTCCACCATAAAAAGGAACAAAATAATGTCATTTGCAGCAACTTGGATGCAAGTTATCTGAAGTGAAGTATCTCAGGAATGGGAAAGCAAATACCACATGTTCTCACTTACAAGTAGGAGATAAACAAGGTAAATATGGTCATAAAACAGTGTAATGAGCATTAAAAACTAAGACAGATAAAAGGTAGGAAAGGGGGAGAGATAAAATCTACCTATCTGGCACAATGTACACTATTCTGATGATGGGTACAGCAAAATCTCTTACTCTTACTTTAGCGTGATACAATTCATCCATGTAACAAAAAAATGCTTGTATCCCCTAAATCTATTGATCTTTTTTAATCTATTGATATTTTTAAAAGATTTATGTTATTAATACAGACATTAAAGGAACTACTGAAATTGCACAACAAGGACCTAAATAAGCTAACAAAGTAGATAAAAGGAAAGCACATGTATATACACACACACACACACATACCAATTAATCCAAAAGAAGAAAAAGGGGAAAAAAGAACATATGTGACAAATAGAAAAGAAAAAGAAAAATAGTAAATGTAAACACAGAAAAGAAAAAGAAAAATGGTATATTTAAACACACAACTTTATTAATATTCATATTAAAGGTAAATGATTTGAATATGCTAATTAAAAGGCAGAGATTACATAATTAAATAAAAAAGCAAGATCTAACTATTTGCTAGCTAAGAAAAACACCATCATAAATATAAAGACACAAATAAGCTAAGAGTAAAATGAGAGAAAAAGATATACTATGCTAACACTAATCAAAAATGTTGAAGTAGTTATATTAATATTAATTAACATAAAGTAAATAAAGAATGTCACCAGCTACAAAGGAGTCAATTCACTGAAGGACATGATGTTTATGCATCATACTGTAGTAGAGCTGTTTGTTGTATGTCTAAAAAAATGTAAAGATATGGCTGTGCACAGTGACTCATGCTTGTAATCCTGGCACTCTGGGAGGCCATAGTGGAAGGATTGATTGACTCATGAGTTTTAGAATGGCCTAAGCAAGAGTAAGACTACCCTTTCTACCAAAATCAGAAAAATTAGCTGGGCATAGTGGTGCGCACACCTGTAGTCCCAGGTACTTGGGAGGCTAAGGCAGAAGGATCACTTGAGCTTACAAGTTTGAGGTTGCCATGAGCTAGGCTGACATGACAGCACTCTAACATGGCCATCAGAAAAAGACACTGTCTCCAAAAATAATAATAATGATGATGATAATAAAGAAAATAAACAATATTAATGTTACTGTTACCAAAAGTTTAGCACTTATCCTTGAGGTTACGTTATAAGGAGAGCAAGTGGTTTAAGGAAAAGGACAGAAGTTTATTAATTTGCCAGCAGATGAGGAAAATGTCAGACTCTCCTCTTAAAATACCATTGTCCTCCCTATAATCAGAAATACAGAGCTTTTTTTTTTTAATTCATTAAAGCTATTATAATGTATTTTATTTTTTTTTTAAGACAGAATTTATTCACAGAAAAGAATACAGAAAACATTAAGGCTCCTGGTAGAGGGAGAGAATTCTAGTGGGGAGAGAGAGGCTCTCTCCGTTTCTCTCCCAGTCTTTCCCCATCTCCTCCTTTAGGCCTTTAGTCTCAGAGTATATGTAGGTGTATGGGTTCCTTGACCAGGAAACAAATGAATACAGTCCCTTCCACCAGAAATACAGAGCTTTTAAAAGAGTTTTCAGCTTGGGGCTATTGTTGTTTAACTATAGTTGATAGTCCTGATGACATTATCTCTTGCTAAGACAATCTCTCAATACTTGCCCAATTCCATTAAGCCATCTCCTGTGGTACAAAGAACAGACCTTCCTTTGCCCCTATGATTACTGGTCTCTGGAATGGATGTATGTAGCTTTTACTTCCCAAAAACAGTGGGGAGAAGTTTTAAAGAGACAACTCTTAAAACATTTTAACCCTTTTCAAGCTGATCCATCTGTTATATAAAGAGGAATTTTCAACAACCTTTACTGAAAGTTCAGTACTTATCCCTGAGGCCAAATCAGAAAGAACAAAGAATGAGGACAAAAGGGTTAAGGAAAAGGAAAGAAATTTTTATTGATTTGCCAGAAAATGAGGAAGGCATTAGACTAGTATCTCAAAGACTGCCATTTGTCTTTAAGCAGAAATACAGGGCTTTTTAAAAGGGGCGTTTCCATATCTGGCTCACGTCTACATGACCCAGTGTTACATGTTATGGCTCTGGGCTATGGTGGCTTAACTATAATAGGTGGTTTTGGTTGACCTTATCTCTGGTGATGGTGGTCTCCTGACCCCGTGTCCAGTCAGTTCTATTGAGCCACCTCCTGTGGCTTAAAATACTAGGAAAAAATTAGCAAAGAACTTTCTTCAGCCCTTTTGATTACTAGCCTCAGGGAAGGAATGCCAGTTTTAATTCTTAAAAAGGGTGAGGATTTTAAAGATACAAGTCCAAAAACACTTTGTTGCCATTTTTCCCATCTTTACCTCTGTTATAGAACTACATAATGAATTTAATAAAATGTACGTCCTCAATAGTTTTCAAAAATTGATAAAAATCAGTTGCCTATTCTATCAAAGAGAGTAAACGGGAAAAAAAGTTACCTAAAATCAGAAATCAATGTCTAACAATAACATTGTAATGATTTATAACAAAATTTGAGTTTCTAACATGGCTCAGCTCTAAAACAACTTAGTTTCTTGCACCAAAAGGAAAAACATTACAAATAGAAGCATGAAAAAAGGAATTATTTCATTTACAAAAATGTGTTAGAAAATCATGAAAAAATGCTTTAAAAGATATTTCACAAAAAGTGAAAGATTTTTCAAATAAATTTCAAAACAGTTGCCCAGAGAATATAATAACTTAGATCAATCCTGTAACAGACATTTTTCATGTTTTACATTTATCAAAGAACAATTTCATTGAAAAATGAAAAAAAAATTTTTTATGATGGATAGTACTCCAACTATGTCAGGTCAAAATTCTGGATTTAATGGGATTTTAAAATAATAGAATGATATTTCCCTGTATTGCTATATTCTACTTGATATTTCCCTGTATTGCTATATTCTACATTTATTGAAAACTTTTGTGCTGAGTTTTCATAAAAGACTATGAAGGGGGCAAAGGCAAGATGGCCGACTAGAGCCAGCTTTCCACAGAGTCTCCCATCCAGAAGGAGAGTTAAAGGACAGAAGTTTAGCAAGAAAGCCAATGGTTCAGAACTGACCCAAGAAAGAAGATTGAAGAATGCACATCAACCCTGCTGAGGCGAGCTGCCACCCCAAGGATACAAACAAAAGGTACAAAATCCACTGCCAAACTGACAGGAGTCCCCTCCCCCACGAGAATGGCTCCCAGTATACTCCATACAAACAAGTGAGCAGAGTTCAAATATTCTCCCAGTTTAGCCCACGGGAGAGACCCTCTAAAAAGTGGACCTCCTCCCCCTACTACAGTGCCATGGCACTCTCTTGCCAGTCATAAACTGTATAAAACTGTATATATTCTCTACCTGTAATTTTGAACTCCCAGCACTCCCCTCCACTCTCACCCCAAGGTCTGGAAACTTGTCCTCCGTGGAGTCCAGATTCTTGGGCATTTTCTTGAGGGATGTGGACAGGGCATGGGCTGTTGCTGATCTGTGCTGATTCTCTGGCATGGGAGAAAGGAGAAGACAGTCAAATGAGAGGGAAGCATACAGGAGAGGTGGTGCCTCAAGGCACAGAGCAGCAGCCACAGTAGTGGGAACAATACGGCTCACACCTCTGGGGATATTTTGAAAGGACACTCTGGGAAACCAGAGGAAGGCAGGCATCTTCTCTGGTGGCAGCCACTAGTGGAATAGATCTGGGACTAAAATACAGGCCCCTTGAGTAAAGGGTATGCCTGAGGTGGTACTGGCATGGGCAGAGTGCACGGACTAGAATACATGTACACAGAGACAGCAGACTCCCAGGGCAGGGCTGACACAGAGGACTGTTTCACTGAGCTGCACAAATTCCTGGCCCTTAGGGGATCATAGCTGAGACAAAGGCTAGCAGGCAGTGGCTGCAACTGACAGCTAAGTGTCTGTTCTGACCATGTCCACTGTAACACAAACTGCAGCAGAAACTGAGCAGCAGCACAAACAGGGCTGAGTTGCTCAAACAGCGTCTGATCAGCAGGGGAATATAGCGGGGACAGAAACAAATTCTGCGAAGTTTTTCTGTTCTGTCAACAACATCAATCAAAGGCAGGGCTGGAACTGAGTGAACCACCCCAGCCCCCATTAAGCACCCGAGGTTCTCAGCCCTCACCTTCCCCTGCCAGATAATGGCAGAGAGTGGCAGCTAGACTGAGGAGACATAGTTCTCCTGTGATTCAGGCAGACGCAAAAGCCCTGGAGCATCTGCTCATTGGAGGGAAGTGGAATCCTGCAGGGTTACCAGTGACTGGGTGTGACAGAGGTACAAGGTGGGGAAGGAGGCATCAACCTTCCCAGACTAATTTATTTGATGGGTGGGTCTTTCTGACCTCACAGAGCACAGGAGCAAGTCACACTTGAGCTGCCAGCAGACCCCTGCTATCTAGTTGCCAGAGACCTTGTGAACTCTCCCACCTGAGACTGGTGCTGACTGGGACAATTGATTTGGACCTCTTGAACTGGACTAACCACCTGAAGACTATCCAAAGTGGTACCCTGGGCATGTGGTTGTGGAAAGGTTTGATTTTCCTTTTCCAATTGTTGCCTGTGGGGGGCAGGGTGACTCAATCACTAGTATATCTCCACAGCTGAGTCTTCAACCCAAAGTAACTGATTCACTAGGGTAAGACAGAGACCAGCTAAAAATAAGACAAAGCCACTTAGCCCCACCACACCAAGAAGGTCCCCAGTTTCTCAGGCCATAGCACTGTATGGGTCCTTGGCAAAGCTCTAGGGGGAAAAGGTAGAGACACCAGTCCCAGCTTTGGGGCAAAGGACTGGCCAGGACTCCAGGAGCCCCCAACCCAACTTCTCCTTATATGTTCATCTACCCAAAAGATGTAAAATGATCATGGGGCAGAATCAGCAGAAAAACTCCGGTAACATGAATAACCAGAGTACAACAACCCCCCCCCCCAAGGAACAATTTGGTGGACATAACTAAAGATCCCATTCATAAACAGAAGGCTGAGATGTCAGAAACCAAATTCAGAATTTGGATTGCAAATAAGATCAATAGAATAGAGGAAAAGTTGGAATTAGAAATTCAAGGAGCATTTCAAAAGTTGTCTCAAGAACTCAACGAATTCAAAGACAAAATCACTGAACATTTTGACACATTGAGACAAGAATTTGCAGCCCTCAAAGATCTGAGAAATACCTTAGAATCCCTCAGTAACACATTGGAGCAAACAGAAGAAAGGATTTCTGACATTGAAGACAAAGCTTTTGAACACTCCCAAACTCTCAAAGAGGAAGAAAAATGGAGAGCAAAAACGAATCATTCTCTCCGACAGCTCTGAGATAATTTGAAGAAAACCAATATTCACCATATAGGGATCCCTGAAGGTGACAGAGTTGCTTCACAAGATAAAGAGGCTCTTCTTCATGACATTGAGAAAGTGAAAGAGAACTTTCCAGACATGAAAAGAGATTCGGAAATTCAGACAGCAAACAGATTCAGAACCCCAGCATGTTTCAACCTGAATAAGACATCCCCCAGGCACACCGTCATTAACTTCACTAAAGTTAATATGAAGGAGAAAATTCTGAAAGCAGCCAAATGTAAGAAAACAATAACCTACAAGGGGAAGAATATTAGAATAATGGCATATCTCTCTGCTGAAACCTTTCAACCTAGAAGAGGGTGGTCAGTGACTTTTAATCTCCTAAAACAAAATAACTTTCAACCCAGAATCCTGTATCCAGCTAAATTGAGTTTCATTCATGATGGAGAAATTAAATACTTTAATGACATTCACATGTTGAAGAAATTTGCCATAATTAAACCAGCTCTCCAGGATATTCTCAGACCTATCCTCCATAATGACCAGTGCAATCGTCCACCACAAAAGTGACTCACTCAGAAACTTTTGATCAAATTCCAACTTCCACAGTGATGAAAGGATTAAACATGTCCACTGGACTTTCGAAAAACTCGATACCCAAAATTCTACCAGGCTTATCAATATTCTCAATTAATGTGAATGGCTTAAATTCTCCTCTAAAGAGGCACAGGTTGGCTGACTGGATACAAAAACTCAGCCAGTTATCTGTTGTGTGCAAGAATCTCATCTTACATTAAAAGATAAATATAGACTCAAGGTGAAGGGATGGTCATCTATATTCAGCAAATGGAAATCAGAAAAAAGCAGGTGTTGCAATCTTATTCACAGATACAATAGGCTTTAAATCAACAAAAGTAAGGAAGGATAAAGATGGACACTTCATATTTGTTAAGGGTAATACTCAATATGATGAGATTTCAATTATTAATTTTATGCACCCAACCAGAATGTGCCTCAATTTATAAGAGAAACTCTAACAGACATGAGCAACTTGATTTCCTCCAGCTCCATAGTAGTCAGAGATTGTAATGCTCCTTTAGCAGTTTTGGATAGATCCTCCAATAAGAAGCTAAGCAAATACATTTTAGATTTAAACTTAACCATTCAGCATTTATATTTAACAGACATCTACAAAACATTTCATCCTAACAAAACTGAATACACATTATTCTCATCAGCCCATGGAACATACTCCAAAATCGATCACATCTTAGGTCACAAGTCTAACCTCAGCAAATTTAAAATAATAGAAATTATTCCTTGAATCTTCTCAGACCATCATGAAATGAAAGTTGAACTCAGGAACAAAAGGAATCTGCATACTCATACAAAAACATGGAAGCTAACTAACCTTATGCTGAATGATAGATGGGTCAAAGATGAGATTAAGAAGAAAATACCAAATTTTTGGAACAAAATGACAATGAATACACAAATTATCAGAACCTCTGGGATACTGCAAAGGCAGTCCTAAGAGGGAAATTTATAGCACTGCAAGCCTTCCTCAAGAAAACGGAAAGAGAGGAAGTTAACAACTTAATGGGACATCTCAGCAACTGGAAAAGGAAGAACATTCCAATCCCAAACCACCCAGCAGAAGAAAAGAAATAACTAAAATCAGGACAGAATTAAAAGAAATTGAAAATAAAAGAATTATATAAAAGATCAATAAATCAAAAAGTTGGTTTTTTCAAAAGGTCAATAAAGTAGATAAACCTTTAGCTAACCTAACCAGGAAAAGAAGAGCAAAATCTCTAATTTCACCAGTCAGAAATGGTAAAGACGAAATAACAACAGATTCCTCAGAAATTAAAAAAATCCTTAATGAATATTACAAGAAATATTATTCTCATATTATTCTCAGAAATATGAAAATCCAAAGGAAATTGAACTATACTTGGAAGCACACCACCTTCCTAGACTTAGCCAGAATGAAGTGGAAATGTTGAATAGGCCTATATCAAGTTTTGAAATAGCATCATCTATACAAAATCTCCTTTAAAAAAAAGCCTGGGACCAAATGGCTTCACATCAGAATTCTACCAAACCTTTAAAGAGGAACTAGTACCTATATGACTCAACCTCTTCCAAAATATAGAAAAAGAAGGAATACTACCCAATACATTCTATAAACCAAACATCACCTTGATCCCCAAACCAGGAAAAGACCCAACAAGAAAAGGAAATTATAGACCAATATCACTAATGAATATTGACGCAAAAATATTCAACAAAATCCTAAACATAGAATTCAGCAACACATCAAATTATACACCATGACAAAGTGGGCCTTGTCTCAAGGCTGGTTCAATATAAGTAAATTTACAAATATAATTCAGCACATAAACAAATTAAAAAACAAAGACCATGTGATTCTCTCAATTGATGCAGAAAAAGCTGTTGATAATATCCAGCAATCCTTCATGATCAGAACACTTAAGAAAATTGATATAGAAGGGATACTTCTTAAACTGATAGAGGCCATCTACAGCAAACCCACAGCCAATATCGTATTGAATGGCGTTAAATTGAAATCATTTCCACTCAGATCAGGAACCAGACAAGGTTTCCCACTGTCTCCACTGCTCTTTAACATTGTAATGGAAGTTTTAGCCATTGCAATTAGGGAAGAAATGGCAATCAAGGGTATCCATATAGGGTCAGAAGAGATCAAACTTTCACTCTTTGCAGGTGATATGATTGTAACCCTGAAAAACACTAGGGATTCTACTACAAAACTCCTAGAAGTGATTAAGGAATATAGCAGTGTCTCAAGTTACAAAATCAACAATCATAAATCTACAGCCTTTATATATACCAACAAGAGCCACACTGAAAATACAGTCAAGAACTCTATTCCGTTCACAGTAGGGCCAAAGAAGATGAAATATTTGGTAGTTTACCCAACAAAGGTCGTGAAAGATCTCTATAAAGAGAACTATGAAACTCTGAGAAAAAAATAGCTGAAGATGTTAACAAATGGAAAAACACACCATGCTCATGGCTGGGAAGAATCAACATTGTTAAAATGTCCATACTACCCAAAGCAATACACAACTTTAATGCAATCCCTATTAAAGCTCCATTGTCATACTTTAAAGATCTTTAAAAATAATTCATCATTTTATATGGAATCAGAAAAAACCTTGACTAGCCAAGACATTACTCAGAAATAAAAACAAAGCAGGAGGAATTATGCTACCAGACCTCAGACTATACTACAAACCAATAGTGATCAAAACAACATGGTACTGGCACAAAAACAGAGGTAGATGTATGGAACAGAATAAAGAACCAACAGATGAACCCAGCTACCTACCATTATTTGATCTTTGACAAGCCAATTAAAAACGTTCAGTGGGGAAAAGATTCCCTATTTAACAAATGGTGCTGAGTGAACTGGCTGGTGACCTATAGAAGACTGAAACTGGACCCACATCTTTCACCATTAACCAAGATAGACTCTCACTGAATTAAAGATTTAAATGTAAGACATGAAACTATAAAAATACTAGAAGAAAGTGCAGGGAAAACTCTTGAAGGAATCAGCCTGGGCAAATATTTTATGAGGAGGACTCCCTGGGCAATTGAAGCAGTATCAATAATACACTACTGGAACCTGATCAAACTTAAAAGCTTCTGCACAACCAAGAACACAGTAAGTAAAGCAAGCAGAATGGGAGAACATATCTGCAGGTATGCCTTCAACAAAGGTTTAATAACCAGAATACACAGAACTCAAACATATTAGCCAAAAAAGAACAAGTGATCCCATCTCAAGGTGAGCAAGGGAATTGAAGAGAAACTTCTCTGAAGAAGACAGTTCTTCAGACACATGAAAAAATGCTCAATGGCAATCATCAGAGAAATGCAAATCAAAACTACTTTGAGATATCATCTAACTCCAGTAAGATTAGCCCACATCACAAAATCCCCAAACCAGAGATGTTGGCATGGATGTGGAGAAAAGGGAACACTTCTACATTGCTGGTGGGAATGCAAACTAATACACTGCTTTTAGAAGGATGTTTGGAGAATACTTAGAGATCTAAAAATAGACCTGCCATTCAATCCTATAATTCCTCTACTAGGTATCTATCTAGAAGACGAAAAATCACATTATAACAAAGATATTTGAACCAGAATGTTTATTGCAGCCCAATTCATAATTTCTAAGTCATGGAAGAAGCCCAAATGCCCATCGACCCATGAATGGTTTAATAAATTGTGGTATAGGTACACATGGAATATTATGCAGCCTTAAAGAAAGATGGAGACTTTACCTTTTTCATATTTACATGGATGGAGCTGGAAAATATTCTTCTGAGCAAAGTATCTCAAGAATGGAAGAAAAAGTATCCAATATACTCAGCCCTACTATGAAACTAAATTATAGCTTTCATATGAAGGCTATAACCCAATTATAGCACAAGAATATGGGGAAAGGGGCAAGGGAGGGGAGGGAGGAGGGGAAATTGGTGGGACCACACCTACAGTGCATCTTAGAAGGGTACAAGTGAAACTTACTAAATGCAGAATATAAATGTCTCAACACAATAACTAAGAAAATGCCATGAAGGCTATGTTAAACAGTTTGATGAAAATACTTCAGATCGTACATGAAACCAGCACATTGTACCCCATGATTGCATTAATGTACCCAG
>CAUYON010137574.1:0-32999 GCA_963573935.1 Arctocebus calabarensis | reverse complement strand
CCATTTCTTGTGCTATAACTGGGTTTTATCTAATTTTAAATGCAGCCTTTACACAAGATAGATTTCATATGCTATTAAAACATCCATAATAAAGATATCCAAAATGATGGCAAATATCACTAAATCTAGAGTTCATCCCTTCTTTACCATTCCTTTGCTATCATCATAGTCCTTAATTCCACACATCAGCCTGAGACTTCTACAGTAGTTTCATGGCTAGCTTTCCCAGGTCTGGTCTTCATCCAACTAGTTTGTCTTAAATGCCATGAATGGGAGGAAATTTTCTTAAAAACTACTGTAATTATGCCACTTTCCTGTTTGACAAATATCTATCTTACCACATAGAACCTAGGTCCTTCTGTTTCAATGCCCGTTTTGCACAGTCATCGTAAGTACGCTAACATTCACCAGTTCACATGCCTGTCTTTAATCCCCAACGCAACAAACATGCAATTTTATAGATGTGAGAACTGAGCCTCGGAGTGGGTGATGACTTGCAAAAGATCACACACAGCCTGTGTTTGGCAGAGTCCCACTGTAACTGCAGACTGTTAGGTTCTCAGCACTGCCGTGTGCCCTTTCAGCTGAGTCAGATTGCCCCTATTTACCTTTCTGACATTATTTCTCATTTCTACGTACAGAATTGCCACTGATTATTCTGGTGTCCACAGTAGCTCCATAAATCCAGAGGGTGCCAAAAAAGTGTACACACATTTTAAGAAAGGAATAAACTGTATTGAATTTGTAATACTCGAGTCATGTTTGGTTTCTGCAATTACAAGAGGCGCTCAATGAGACTTGTATTCATCTTTTGTTTGAGTTATTTATTGAGTATTACAATTTTAATATGGCTTTTTTCCTTTTAAAATATGCACTTTTGGGGCATTCTCTGTATAACATTCGTGCTTTGGTTCATCCCAGTCCTTTATTGGGATACCCTTTCTTTTTCCTTTAGAGGACTCATATTCCACCCATCTTCCAGGGTAACACAAGCCCCATCTCCTCTGTATTCACTAATCTCCTTCTTTTAATTCCTGTAGCATATCACGAAATTCCCAACATGAATATATTGTCATTATTATTTTTTGGATGTTAAACAGTCTTACCAAACCATAGTGTTGCCTGCCTGTGGGCAAGCACCATGTTTTATGTACCTTCAGTATGACATTGCACAATCATAAGACCATTGTAAGTGACAATAAATGCTGGCTGTTTGTTATTTTTGTTTTAAATAAGCCATTTCCTTTTTGGTTTTTTCTCAATGAAAATAGAAAGGATTTGCTTAAAGGCTGTGACTGAGCTTTAGCTATTAGTCATTCTATATTTTAGTTTTGCAATATGACAATTTTTATTAGTTTGATTTTTTTCATTCAACATAAACCATGGGAAATAACAACTTAAGTAGTACTTTGAATGCTATTTGGAATATTCAGGCAAACCTGAATAAGTAATTTAAACATGATGATGTTTTGCATTTTATGCCCCCCAAACAGTCCTTAAATTGAAATTCTTGGGCATATCTCCTGGGTCAAAGACTCAACTACAATTCGGACTTTACCTTACAGACACAAACAAGGTTGCCTAACTGTATGTATCCTTATATTAATCAAAAAAACTACTATTTCTATTAATTTGAACTCTCAAACACTGAGTTTATTTTGTACCCTAGGAATGTATACCATGTTCTAAAAATCCCCTGATGAGAATGGATAAGCAAGTATCCAATGTACTCAATGCTAATATGAAATCAATAGATAAACAACTACACTCTCACAGGAGTGAAAAACACAACTACATTCAAATATAGTGAAAGGGGGGAGGAAAAGAATGGGGGGAAAGGCAAGAGGGGGCTTGATGTGCTGCCATCTACATTGTGTCAATTTAGAGGCACATAGCACACACCTTCTATGTGAAGGGCTCAACAGCAGCTTGGACTTTACCTAACAGATGCAAACAATGCAACCTAATTGTTTGTACCTTTACATCAGTTTGAAAAATTTTCAAATCCCTTGATGAACTTGTTTAGTTTTGAAAATTCTTATTCATGGTAAAAAAAAAAAATCTGTGTTATTTGCTTGGCGCCTGTAGCACAGTGGTTATGGCACCAGCCACATACACCCAGGCTGGCGAGTTCGAACCCAGCCTAGGCCAGCTAAACAACAATGACAACTGCAACAAAAAAAATAGCCAGGTGTTGTGGTGGGCATCTGTAGTCCCAGCTACTTGGGAGGCTGAGGCAAGAGAATCACTTAAGCCCAAGAGTTTGAGCTTACTGTGAGCTGGGATGCTACGGCACTCTACCGAGGACAACATTAGTGAGACTCTGTCTCAAAAAAAAAAAAAAATCTGTGTTATTGGTAATTACACTCTGAGTCACTAGCAAAAAACAAAAACGAAAACAAAACCAAGAAAGTGAGCAGTGTAAGAGAGCTATGACTGGCTTTTTCTGCAGTGATGGGCCTATCGATAAAGATTTTTGCTGTATTGGGAAAAACCAACCCTGTGATCTTTAAATAAATATTCTGGCTTCAGAAAGGAGTTTTTAGATTAAGCCTCTTCCAAAGTTAAAATAAAATGGAATATTATTCAGCCATAAAAAGGAAGAAATTACTGATACATGCTACAATATGCATGAACCTCGAAAATAGTGTGCTAAGTAAAGAGGCGAGACCCAAAAAGCCACATATCACATGGTTCAATTAATATGAAATACCTACAATGGCCAAATCTATAGAGACAGAAAGCAGCTTAATAGTTGCCAAGACTGGAAGAAAGGAGGAAAGAGAACTATATTGGTTTCCTTTTGGGCTGATGAATGTGTTCTGGAAGCACGGCACCCCTTCCCACCTAAATAGCTGAACATTTCTTAGGACTAACTTAATCTAAATAGAGACTGGTGATGGTCACACAACATCGTGAATACACTGATTGGATACTAAAGGTCAATTCTGTAATGTGTATTTTATAACAGCAAAATATCCTTTTTTAATGCTATCCTTCAGAAATGAAATAAAGTACACTTTCACATATGAAATAAATAAATTGAAATAATCATTCATTAAAAATAAACATAGATACAATTTTCAGGTAGAAAATGTATAAGTTTGGGGGAATCTAGCATACAGCATGGTGACTGTAGTTAATAGTACCATATTGTTTAGTTGAAATTTGTGAAGAGAGTAGATCTTAAGTGTTCTCAGCACACACGTGCATGCACACACACACAAAGATATTAACTGTGGTGAAGGATGTGTTAATTTAATCATGATAATCATTTCACTATATGTGTGTGCATGTATCAAATCACCATCCTGAATGCATGTAATTCTTACTTTTCAATTGTACCTTAACAAAGCTGGAAAAATCCACGGATCATCTAGACCCCAAAAATGTAGTAAGCAAAGCAAGATTAGCCACTTTACATCTTAATGTTGAGTCATACTGTGTAAAC
Organism: Arctocebus calabarensis; assembly: GCA_963573935.1. Lineage (NCBI taxonomy): Eukaryota > Metazoa > Chordata > Mammalia > Primates > Lorisidae > Arctocebus > Arctocebus calabarensis. The sequence goes on along the minus strand of CAUYON010137574.1, from coordinate 29,548 downwards.
AACACAGTGATAAGGAAACAGCTCCAATATGGCACTGGCCAGAGGGGGCACCCCTGCTTGCTGCTTCCTCTTTTACCCAGAGCCACATTTCTCTCCCAAGTCCTCCTCCTATCTGAGGCACCCCTTCCCACCTACATAGCTGAACATTTCTTAGGACTAACTTCATCTAAATAATTTCATTTGCATTTTGGTACAGTGATTTTTTTTTTAGAAGCTACTTCTCTTTGAATAATTTTTCCTCTGAAAATGCACAGATATCAAAGCTAAAAAAGAAGACAATTCCAAGAGTATATATATATATATATGTATTTCGAGAGAGAGAGAGAGTATGAGAATGCCTATATTAGAGAGAGAATCTATGAGCATATACAGTGTCCATAAAGTTCACGTGCGATTTAAAATAGTGTGCAATTTAAAATATAGAGAGCAAGGGAAGAATGAGATATATAAGAGAATATAGAGAGAAAGAGAGACTTTTATTATATATTGCATAGTAGCTTGATAGACCATTTCTAGTAATGACTCCTTAGATGTAAAGCTTGTATCCTATTTGTGTCTTTTTTATTCCTGTATCACTCTTTTCTCAACTTTCTTACACATTAATGAGTCTGGCATAGGCACTTTCCAAGATTGATGGATGACTAGCTAAAACGTTTCATAGCCCAAGCAAGGGAGAGGTCCATTAACTTCACATGGTCAATAATTTCCCTGGCTAATGCCCTCTTCTGAGATTTTATTGCTAATAAAACCCATATTTTAATATTCAGAAAAATTAAACATCTTTGTAAGTCACCCATTCTTAAAATTATAACCGTCCTTGCCTTTTGCTGTGTCTTCATTTCTCAAACATGTTGGTATACTCTTTTCACATAATTCTTTAAAACTTAAGTTTTGTTGGGTGGCGCCTGTGGTTCATCAAGTAGGGTGCTGGCCCCATATACCGAATGTGGCTGGTTCAAATCCGGCCTCAGCCAAACTGCAAAAACAGAAAAACAGGCGGGCATTGTGCTGGGCGCCTGTAGTCGCAGCTACTCGGGAGGCTGAGGCAAGAGAAATCACCTAAGCCCAGGAGTTGGAGGTTGCTGTGAGCTGTGTAATGCCATGGCACTCTGCTGAGGGCGATAAAGTGAGATTCTGTCTCTACAAAAAAAAAAAAAAAGAAAAAAGAAATTAATATTCGTTTCAAAGGACATGTTTATGCCCTTCCTCTAACTGAAGAAATTAAGCATGGTATTCTGAAATGGAGTATCTGTAACTAACAGCTTTAGTCAAACTATTCCTGTCTGATGAGTCTACTAGGATGCCAAACTGCCAGCTGATAAAATGAAAAAGGTTTTTTCTGATTCCATATAAAACAAAGCACTATTTTTTAAGTTCTTTAAAGCATGACACTGGTGGTTTGATAGGGATTGCATTAAACCTACAGATTGCTTTGGGTAGTAGAGACATTTTAACAATGTTGATTCTTCCCAGCCATCAACATGGTATGTTTTTCCATTTATTAAGATCTTTAGCTATTTCTTTTTTCAGGGTTTCATAATTCTCATTATAGAGATCTTTCACTTCCTTTGTTAGATAAATTCCCAGGTATTTCATCTTCTTTGGGATTACTGTAAAAAGGATAGACTCCTTGACTATATTTTCAGTTTGACTATTGTTGGTATATATAAAAGCTACTGATTTGTAAGTATTGATTTTGTATCCTGAGACACTGCTATATTCTTCTAAGAGCTTTGTAGTTGAGTCTCTGAGGTTTTCAGTTTTAAAATCATGTCATCCTTGAAGAACACTTCCACACTGCTGGTGGAATTGGAAACTAATACAGCCTTTTTGGAAAGAAGTATGGAGAATTTTCAAGGAACTAAAAGTTGACCTACATTTGATCCTGCAGTAACATTTCTGGGTACCTACCCAGCTGAACAAAAATCATTTTACAATAAAGACATTTGCACCAAAATGTTTATTGCAGCCCATTTCACAATAGCCAAATCCTAGAAGCAGCCTAAATTCCCATCAACCCATGAATGGATAAACAAATTATGGTGTACATATACCATGGAATACTATAGCCATAAAAAACAGAGCGAGACTTTACATCTTTTAAGTTTACCTGGATGGAGCTGGAATGTTTTCTTCTTAGTAAAATATCTCAAGAATGGAAAAAAAAGTATCCAATGTACTTAATATTATGAAACCAATATATTAACACTTACATAATTCATACGAATGATAAAACACAAAGATACAGGGGACAGGAGGGAAGGGGGAGGGCAAGTGGAGGGAGGATATTTGGTGGGTCTCACTTAATGTGCACAATGCAAGGGTACATTTCAAAACAACTAAGTAAATTATAAATGTCTTACCACAAAAATAAGTAAGTTGAGGTGATGGTTATGTTAATTAGTTTGATTTAATCATTCCACATTTTACATCCAATCATCACATTGTACACCATCTATGTATACAGTTAAGATTTAATAAAATTTAAGAAAAAACCATTTTAATATATTAACTTCTGTACACAGACATAAGTCAAATCAATTACACAATCTTTCATCTTAAATCTTTCATCATATCTTCATATATATATGTAATATATATAACTGAAAATAGTGGATGTGAAATAGATTTAAGAAAGTAAATAGTCAACACATACACTAACAGTGTCAACTGAATACAGGAAAATTTCACAAATTCCAGTTCATTAACCTCATCTGAACATAAGTAAGTAGTTGACTTATTTGGCTTACCAACAGCTACCTAGGAAGGAAGTGACCGTTGTGTAAGAGGTCTGAAAGAAGCAGTTAGAAGTAGAAGCTGGCAGACAAGACAGAATCTTGTTAGTCATTGCAGGAGAGGAAAATGTATAACCGTAATTTTGGCAAGCAGGATTTTTGGTTGTGATACTGAAGTTCACATGATGAGAAAGAAATCTTATTTAATTTCAATGGTAGAGTGAGACTGGGGATAAAATGTTTGCAGAGATACTTAAGGGCATGGTCAGCAAGTCTGAATAAAATTTTATGATTTGACATGCTTTTGCTTTTACTTCCTTTTGGCAAGACCTTCCCTCATAAACTGAAAATAATTCATGAATGAATTATAACCAGTATCCTTTCATATATTAGAAGCTGCATGAATTTATAATGAATTCTATTCTTTGTATTCTCTATTTGAGTGATGAAAGGGTCAGTAGCACAATTTATAGGTTAAATGATATTAGAGAACTTTGCATTGTTTGACATATTTCATTAAAGCGGAGTCTATGAGCTAGGGCTTTAACAACCAGGAATTTCACATCTGACCAGCAATCTTGTTCATAATTACTTTTATAATTGCTAAGAATAAGAAAAAAGAATTGTATGCATACATTTTTTTTTTAATTTTACAATTGTCATTTTTATTCAGAGTGGATTTTTAGGGGTGAGGGACACTATGCCACATAAAATGTAAATATAAAGTATAATAATTACTCCCATAATACTCTTGTATGGTAAAAAAAGTTTGCCTTTATAAATGTTCTGCAAATACATAGCAGTGTAGTAGCAACATACTAAAATTGAAATTGAAATCCTTTTGAAGGTTTATCTTTCTCAGAAGCAAAAAAGGTTAGTTACAAATTATCCCTAGAAAATTAAAAAGCAGATTGAATCCTTTGTTTCTCATCAAAAGGTTAATGCCATTCAAAAACTCTGTCTAAAATCTCCTTGTTCATAAAATTAAAGTATTTTAAAATTAAAAACTTAATGTAAGATGCAATTGTAATATAATGACAGGCACGTGTATATGGATATAGCCAATGGGTGATATTGGCAGCTAACAATAAACCAATTTTAAAAATTAGACTTATTCTATTTGCCCTTCTGGAGCCATGAGATTTCTTGTAGCCTCATTTAATATACATGAAACCATGACAGAAATAAAGAACAAGGCAAGACAATGTATAATTAAGTGATAAATGGCACAGCTTTAAGAGCTTTTGGAATTTAGCAGAAGTAAATATTGCCTTTAAAAAGAACAGACATTTTCCAAATTTTGTAACACTCATTTTATTCATTTTAATCAATGGCCATAAGGAAGTTTCAGAGCCAAGGATGATAAACTATGCTATTTGAAGGGCTGTTAGAAGACAAGAAGATTGTTAATTATCCACATAATGATAGTTTAAAAAGCCAATAATTTATTTAAATATGTAACGACCTAGTTGATGATGAACATTTTTTTCCAGCTCATTGCTAAGCAAGATATGATATCTTGGTTTCGTTATGGTAATCCATAACATTTAAAACTTAACATTGAATTGTTTCCCCTTTAGGTACAATTAAATGTAAGCCCCCAAACCAGCTAGTGGCTTCAACCTTAAAATTTAAAATAGGTCTAGGAATTTCGAGAAACAGCAAGAACAATATAGTAAAATGGGAGAGGTTAGTGATTCTTGGAATCTTACATAATTATTAGATGAAACAACGTTATTGATTTTTACCTTTCCCTTTTGGCTGGATACAGGCCATGAGAGAGACATCGTGACTATCTTTATTTAAAAAATTAATTCCTACTTTTCACTACCTGTCAACAAAATGCATATGTTGTGACTGAAGTACAATGGAAAGGTTTGATGCTTATACAGAGAAGACCTGAATTTGAGGGCTTACTAAATACCTAAGTCACTTAATTTCTCTGATTGAGACTGTTTTCTCATCCTGAAAAATGGAGCTGCACTAACATTTTCCCCACCGAATAGTGAATTTGTGCATGCTTATAGAAAGTGCTAACTGCCAAGTGCTTTGGAGTCATTAGTTCTTCCCTATTCCTTTCCCCTTTTCTTTCTTTCTTTTTCTTTAATTAAGAACCATATCCAACTTCTAGCATAGATTGTAATCTAACCCTTAAATTGCATCATAGATATTTAAGTGTCATACAAGGACATGGCGATTAGGACCTTCTATGATTCCCCTCTTATAGGCTCAAATTAATGTTCTTCCTTTCTACCCTTTCCTTCAAAGCTTGACTATAAGCCGTAGAGAATTACTTGTAGAAAGAAATTTATTAACACAGTAATTTCACAGGATAGAAATATGATTGGATTATTTGAAATACATAATGTTTCTAGAAAGTAGAGTTAGCTTCCTATTCTTGGATAAAGTAATGATTTTTCTGGTGGATGTGACATTCACAGGAAAGACAGTAGGCTGACAGAAATCTAGAGTTATGATTTCTGCTGTTCACTGCAAGGTCAATGGTTAATTAAGTCAGCGCCAGTAGAAATTTGATCATAGATGAGGTCTCCAACTTTGCCTCTGTGCTCTCCAAGGATGACTCAGCTAAGTCCTTATATTAACTTTGCTTTCTCCAGACAGGTGCATGATTCATTCTGGACTGACAGGGGTTTTGGGTTGTGGTGCTGTAATATTACTTTCTAAATACTATTAGTATTTCAGAAAGCATTCTACTCAGAAATAGGATTTAACTTTAATTGTTTTGTTTGCCATGAAAATTAACCACATGCTATCATAGACAGTTTAGATGGGCAAGGGTCTTAAGGGTAACTTTGTTCATTGTTCTACTAAATAATTCACTAATTCATTTTCAAGAACATTCATTGTTTGTTACATGCTCAGCATAAAAATTAAAGAAAAGCACTGGAATTAAGCTGATGAAAAAGGACAGCATTAACTTTCCTTCACTGAGTCCTTCAATCACTCCAAATCTCAAATAGGTAAACTAAGGCCCAGAACATTTAATTGACTTGCTTAATGTTCAATTAATCAGTATCAAAACGAGAACTAAAATCCCAGGCTGGGCCCCACCTCCCTGTGCGGCACTTACCCTCAGTAGGAAGCCTTTTAATTTCTTCTGGAATTCACCAGGTTTAGTGTGATCCACTACGCTTGGCCACCTTCTCTTTGTATCAGCACTCAAATATATAAAATTCAAACAAGAGACACCACAGAAAACTTAGGTGTCTTTAAATGCAGGCAGTGTACATAACAGCCCAAGTGTTTTCCTGCTTTAGAAGAAAAATAGCTTTGTTTACATTTGTATCATTTTATCAATATCTTTGTTCTGTGAATCTGTCCATAAATAACCTTTTGTAAGCTTTTCTCTGCAGCGTACTTGGTGCCACATTTTCTGTGTTACAAACAGGTATGTGAGAAGAAAAACAAATGGTGCTTTTACTCAAATTAGGAATATGGGGTATTTGTTGTCCTCTGACAAAATCGAAATGCATATTCATGGCATCCTACAAATACAGCGGAAATTCCGTCTCTGCCTCTAGGCCACCTTCAACTAGGTCACACCAGGCAAATAAGAATCTATGTGGCCTCGTATGTGTCTATTGGGAGGGATCCATTTTCGAAGGCTGGGGCGGGAAATGGTTTCAGTTGTACCTTATGTATATTTATAGTGCTTGCATTTACTCTCCTGCCATTCCCCATGGGAATCATTGTATTGGTTCATTTTAACAGTATTGAATGAGGCACAGCGTTTTAACTTCTTTTCTCTTGTAATTATATAAACATGTACACTGTACACGGTGACCTGGGAATGATGATCAGAACATCTGTTATGATAAAGGAAACAGTGAATGAGAGCTGATTTTTGCATTGGAAAGCACTAAAAGTCACTCTTCTGATCTGTGACTTTATGCAAATGGGATCTTTGAAAATGTTGCTGAAACCTGCCATTCTTTAAATTACCAGAGGTAGAAAGACAGTTGCTTTTCATTGTTTTCGTATGGGTGCTACCCAGCTAGGGAGTTATTTGTTTTTCTTGAAATCAATTAAGTTAACTATTATAGCAATTTGTGTAGTAGTTTTAGCATTCCAGAAACACAAGAAAAGTGTCAGTTTAAAGTAACTATTAATAATAACGTCAAAATAACCTCATAGTAGCAAGACTTCTCAACAATAGTTCTTCAGGATGAAATCAGCATCCCTTACACATATCCTTGGTAAATTTTTGGCTAAGGACCCAAGAGTCCAGTGGTAAAAAATAAAATAAATATTATTCTCATCATTTGTCTCCCCAAATTAGTTAGTTGAAGACCCTCCCCAGGGGCATGGGTATGAGCTCATGTTGTCAAGAAACCTCTGCCCATTCATCTAATTTCTTTCAGACCTACTGCACCACATCTTTTTTTTTTTTTTAAATTTCAAAAACGAAGGGATCTTTTCCAACTTGCACATTACCTTGTAACCACATCTTAATTTATTTGCTCATTCAGTCTTCACAACATTTTGAATCTGGTACTTGGTAATACCAATAACAGCATTTTTTAATAAGAGAAAACTGAAGTATCAAATTGTAATGGATTTGCCAAGGCTGCTCAACAAAAAGGCTGAACTAGACTGTGAACTCAAGAGGACTGACTTCAAAGCCCTTATTTTTGAATCACTACCCAATACTGCCTCTGTTTTATTTGCAATATATCCTGAATATTTTTCTGTGTCAATAAATGTACAGCTCACCGAGTATTTTAATGATTGCACACTCTTCCTTCAGTGGTTTACAATGCTATATAGAACCAACCAACCCCCAGGTGATGTACACTTAAATTGTTTCTATTTTATAAATAGAATTTTTAATAAAATGATTGTGTTATGATCACATGTCTTTAAACTTGTGTAACTTCTAGTATAATTTGTCTAGCTCTTCAATATCTATGTAGTTTGCCTTCCTTGCTAATAGAAATTTACCCCCACAGAATTATTTGGTTAAACATGATTTCTTGATTGTGCTGGTCAATATAATTACATTAATGCACAAAATATATTCTGAACACCCTCTGCATTCCAGACAGCTGAGTGCTGCAGATTCAACATGGAGTAATGCACAAGAGTTTGTAGCTACTAATTCTCACCAAGCAATGGATTTTAAAGGAAAAGATTTAAAAGCTTTGCTTGATTATATGTCCATAGTTCACTTCTCAGGAGATACTTAGGAGTAATACCAATTTAAGTGAAAATATAGGAGGTATGTGTTTGTTTGTGTATGTGTATGTGTGTGTATCTGTTTTGACTCATTCTCCATTCTGAACGAAGCACCACTCACTACAGCTAGGTCACTTCATTTGACCATGAGATATCCACTCAAGGTATGTCCACACAAAGTCAGTGAACATTTTGGTGAGTGACCTATTATGTGTTTGACAGTGTTGGATCACTCTATTTTTTTCTCCTTTACTTTTTCTCTGTATTAACTAGCTAGTTTTTAAAGTTTTCTTCAGACTTTGCTTTTGTATGAGTCTTTTTGTGTATGCATCAGATTTAAGTGTGTATTCAAATATGTGTACATTATTTCTTCATTAGCTCTCTCCCTGGATAAGCTGCATTATCTGCAATTAAAATTTCTGCAGTGATTCTTTTGAGTTAGATGTTTGGGGAAAATAGTTACTAAACTTTAATATTTTTTTACATATTATCATTTCCTTTACTAATTCTCACCAATATTGCTTAAATATTCCCATATTACCCCCCCATATTGCTTTGGTTTCTCTCAGTTTTTAAATTTTTCAAGAAAAAAAATTTGCTATTAGAAGCTGAAACTAGTTTTGAAGAGTAAGAATTTCTTTATGAAGTCCATTAGCCTTAAAAATATAGATCTATGTTCCACAGACTATCCTAATTATATTAAATTATTAAAAATTACTCAAAAACAATTTGTAAGTTAGCAAAGGCTTTAACAAATAAGTGAAGCTTTCTGGATCCCTGTAATGGACACAATCTGATCCACATAATTCTCTGAGTTACTTGAGTAAAGGAAAATAAATACTAACCATTTGATCAATTTCTCCAATATTGCCTTTATATTACATTAATGTAAGAATGTGGTTTTAAATGTCTTCTTTTATTTTGTGTTAGTACATGCAACACTCTCATATTTCCCCTCTATGTTAGTGGTTTGTTTTTCTATCATTAATTAAACACACATTATATGTCAGATACTACGTTAAGTGCAAGCAAAGATAAATAAATTGTCCTTACTGACCTCAAAGTATTTTCAGAGGAATCGTGTAGATAACAGAAGGCTATGCCTCTTCATGATAGTAGAAGTATTCAAAAAGAAGAACAAAAAAGATTTTATGAGAGGGATTTTTGATATATCTCTGGGGAAGTTCATGGAGAATTGGGCTTCCTAAAGGAGGTGATGAGATGTTATTAATTAGTGGTAACATGTCTGCTAATATTTTCAGCAATCTCAAACTTCTTTAGGGCCAACTAATAGTATAACTTTAGAAAAGGGAAAACAAAAATAAATTTAAGGACTTTAAGAAACTTTGTCAAAAATGATAAAATTAAACAGTTGTTTATTCTTCTTTAACTGCATGACATCTGATTGTTCTTTCCAAATTTGAAATATATTTGTATCTATTCTTTTATTGATTGAATTTAGTCATATTTGATGCATGGTTTCTCAAATCAATGTAAGTCTTGCAAAAGAAAGAGTATTAAGAAGTGTCCTACATTTGCAAGAAACTGGCATGCAACCAGATCTTCTTAAATTCAGAATTGGTATTCCTCCACAATTTACTGCACAGTTCTTAAACAGTTTTAGAATCATGAAAGTTTTCTTGAATCTGTGATATCTATGATCATTTTACCTGATTCTTCACTTTTCAGAAGAGAAAATGGAAATCTGAATAGTGAAGGAACTTGCCCATCCAGTCACTTTTTGTCTTTTCAGTTAGCTGACCTATTTTCTAAAATATCAATATAATTAAAGTGTGTGCTCTTGGCCTTCAAATAGTTGGTGTGTTTGCACTGTTTATATGGTGATTATTTATGTGGCTGCCTTCCCTGTTATCTCAGTTTGATCACTTCTATTTATATCTTGATATTATTCAAGCATCTGCCTCCCCAATCAGTATGCATTCCTTCTAGGCTTTAAATTGCTAACATTTAAGTAGCCATTTCCCAATTTTCTTCTCAGTGTGTAGTACATCTACTTTAAAATTAATATTATTTGAATGTGTAATTTTAAGGTCCTCCTTAGGATTTTAATGGCCCATTTGTAGAAAGAAAAATCAACACCTATTTTCCATCCACTACTGAAAAATGTGTTGAAAACAGTAGGAGGTTTTAAGTTAAAAGCGTATTTATTTTTAAAATAAGAAAGTACATTTACATGCCACAGAACAACCAATCTTGTCAAAGGGGACTGTTAACACCATTTTCTGCAACTTGATTTCAGTTTACATATTGCCTTCTCACTCACATTTTTTATTCTCGTCTGTATCAGCAGCTCCTTTCATTCAAATGCCCAGTACCTGGTTGGGTTGAATTGAATATAACAGATTTAGGAGGATATATGCAAGGATACATCTAATGTCTTCTATGAGTTGAAGAACTGAAAAGAGTGCTGGAACTGCAAAAGTTCCAGGGCCCTCCACGTACAAAATTTCACAGGCCAAATACTTGTAGAATTTTATTTTACCTGAAATATTAACAAAAGTGCTAATTTTCTTTTTTTGGTGAGACAACTTAGTAACATTATACTGAAGGTTATTGTGGCTAAAAATATGGCTCAAAATACTGGAACCTGTCCTTTCACTAAATTAGAAATACCTGTTACTTTATGGCTTTAGTTCATTAAAACCGAGTGCAAAGAGTGAGGGATGTCTTTGAAAGTGAAGTAGAGGCCAGTTACCATTTCTTGCTTGGAAAAGTCACATATTACACTAGGTGCATTCTATATACTTGCCTTTTTTTTTTTTTTTTTTTTTTTTTGCAGTTTTTGGCTGAGGCTGGGTTTGAACCCACCACTTCTGGTATATGGGGCTGGTGCCCTACTCCTTGAACTACAGGCGCTGCCCTATATCCTTGCCTTTTGAGGGGTTGCAACCTACGTCTTTATTTTTCAATGTTGTTTCCGTTATTGAGATCCATAAGTACATGTGTTTGCGTATCTGCATAATGTTGAGTAACTAAGATGCCATCCACCAATTTTACACAATACCAGTTTCAGAATATTATAGTCATTCTTTGTGTGGACATAAAACTTTAAGAACTGGTTTTAAGATATTGAAAATATTTACCATTCAAAAAGAGGAAAACTATTGGGAAAAAAACCATAAGTTAAGGACGACGAGTGGCAGTGTTACTCAGCAGAAAGCAATGCAGCATAGTGATGAAAAGCTAAGCCGTGGATTCAGGTCTCCTGTGTCCTCATCCGGTTTCCATCACTGCTGACTGACCTTAGGAAGAAACTCAGGATACTGGATCTGTTCTCAGACCTAAAGCAGAATACAGATGGGCCCAGGAAAGCAGGTTATCTGGCCTAAGAATTAAACTGTGTGTGGGATATGGAATGTACAGGAGGAGAACAATACTTAGATTCCATGATTTAGACAAGTTAAATATCATAGTTATAGTCAGAATTAAAATATAAAATATTTTAATGATGAGAAATATGTTGTAGACAGAAGATGAGTCAAATTTTTAATGACTTTTCTAATAATATTTGTAAAGTATTTTGCACAATGCCTGACAGTGTATATTCCCAATAAATGTTGATCATTAGATGATTTCATTCTTGCATCTCAAGAGCTCAAGTTTAAATGTATTTTGAACTGATTTAACTTTCTTATATTTCAAATTGCAAGAGTATGCATTACATGATTGAAAGGGATCTGGAACTGTGAGAATATAAAGCAGAGATAAAAATAGTCCAGTGGGGGTTAGAGCCAGTGAGAAATGTTTTCCCAGAGAAGGTGACTATCCCCAAAACTCACAATGCGTTATGGAACAGAAGATGTATGTGTTAATGTGTGTGTATCTATATAACTAGAAAGGAATGGAAGCGTGTGATCCTGGTTCATTCAGGGAAAGCTAGGTGGTTTCCTACAGTTGTAGGACTGGGGAAGTGGAAGCAGTAAGAAAAGAGCCCAAAGAAGGATGAGGAAGATAGGTTTGAAGAATCCTATAAATAGAATTAAGCTTAAAAATTAATGACCTCCTAATTTTTAAGCAGTCGAATGATAAGATCAAAGTCATCTTTTAGAAATATTGGTCTGGTTATACAGAGTAGAAACTACTTACTAAAAACAAGCTAGAATAGGGGCAGGCATCTGAAAAATCCAGTGGAGATGCATTATTATGGTGTGGAAGACATGGTACATCCAGACTTAAAGGTTTACAGGGATCCTCTAAAAATGATGAAGTCGGGGCGGTGCCTGTGACTCAGTCAGCAAGGCGCTGGCCCCATATACCGAGGGTGGCGGGTTCAAACCCAGCCCCGTCTGAACTGCAGCAACAACAAAAAAAAATCTGGCTCTGAAAATGATGAAATCCTATGTGCGTCTAGTTGGAATAATTAGAAAATCATTAGCTAGTTTAACAACCGGGAAAGCCTCCAATGAGGGTACTCATATGGGTATTCTCTGAGACTTTAACTCTTGCTTATCATTTTTATCACTTTTTTTATCACTTTCTTGAACATAAAAACAAGACTGAGTGTGACCTAAAGACAAAAAAAGAAACATATTTCGTATTTCTTCATAATAATTGTAACTTGCTTTAATACATTAGATTTTGAACAAATTAATATTAATAATCGATGATAGAATCAGGATACAAGTGGTCTTAATTAGAAAATTAAACTGTAAATAAATGATGTTAATTAGGGACATATGTTAAAAAATGTACACCACAAACAAACTTTTTCAATAGTAAGCTTAAGAATCAGGAGTATGATATTGCAATCTTAAAAAAAAACACTATGCATTTTATTTATAAAATATATATTTACGGAGCTGACTCTGATCATAATTTGCTTTGCTTCCCCACTTGGAGTATAACATTGAGCTGTGGGCATGCTGGAGTGTATTCAGCAAAATGATAACTAGAAAATGAGATGATAAGAATAGTCATGTGAAAAATAAGATTCAAAGTTTTAATCTGGATAAAAGATACTACAGGAAGATGAAATCTGTTTCGAATTCTAGAAAATGATCATGTCAAAATTGGGCTTCAATGTATCACAGTTGGAACATATGATTAGAACCTTTAGGGAAACAGATGATGGAATATATGAACATGGGGAGAACTTTGTGCTAAAACTCTCCAGAGAAGTAAGGCACCTCTTTAGATGGAGGCCAACATTTAACAGTTGAGATAACTGAGTTTCCAAAGGATGGGTGGACAGGATGATTTATTGATTGTGCGATGTTTCGATTTCTCCATCTTTAACACTTAGATAATATGCAATTTTAGTAAATAGCAAGTATAAATACATGCAGATTAATTTCGTGCTTATTTTGAGAGATCTTTTCAAAACATGCAGTAGTAACAAATAAACATAGGAGTTTCATTTCTTCCTTTCCCCCTCCAAACTTTTAATATTATATTTTAAATATATAGAAAGTTTCAAGTAATATAATAGTATAATAAACACTTATATACTCACTACCTTCAACAATTGCTAGCATTTTTCAATTTTTGCTTTTATGATATTTCAAACCTAAATATTTCAGGGTTGATCTCCTAAGAACAAGGATATTTATTTTGCTTAAAAGGCAAAAAAAAAAAGTCTAATTTCATTTAACATCCAGGACATTTTAAAATTGGCCTTTGGCATTATATTGTATCAGAATTAAACAAGTGTGATGATTTTATTCTCTGGATAGTGATTACATAAAATTAAAAAGAAGAGGACACTGTTTGCATTTGTGTAGGTAGAAAATAAGGTCACCATAACATTTGGTGATATGTTACTCAGAACATCAATTTCTTTATTAAATTAAAGGCTATAAAACACTGATTGTACCTACTTTAAGACCTATTTGAAAAGTCCCAGAGGTTAGATGTGATGTTGCTTGGCACATCCATCACAGGTTTATGAGTCATACAATCCTTTGTTGTAGTTAAAATTGATCTAAAAGAGAAAGGCATTGGCTAGGCTTCAGCAGTTGACTAATAAATCTTTTATTTTAAGTCTTGAGTAATGATATTTTTTTGTGAATCGGGGACTGTGATGGGAAATGTTTCAGCACTGAGTGTTCTGACTAAACTAGGGATCCTCCTTTTCATTTGGTGTTCTATACCTACAAATAAAGTGGGGCAACTATGTGCATGGAAAAAAGTGTATTCTCCTCTGCTTCTCTCCTATTCACTTTAGTAAATCTATTATAGCATGATGAGAATTGTTCACTTTTAATTTAGGCTTGGAAAAATAATTTCAGGCATTTTATTGTCTGATATAGAGGTTATATAAGATGTGACAGCTCTTCTTGAATTAAACAAAACAACAAAAACAAGTGTCATGCTGTAAGAATGATTATCTTAGATGATTTTCTGAATTTGAAAATGCTAAAGGAACATGTGTGAGAGCAACATATTTTACTTGGGTCACACAGAGAATAAGGAATTGGATGATAACTACAACGTAGTCTCTAGATTCTTGAATATATGTGCAAGTCTAGGGAGAGCATGAAACTATAGATTATTAAGATTTGCTTTAAGATCATATAGTTATTCTGTGTTTTTTGCTATTCTGGGATGTATTTTTATCCACTAAAAATGAGTTGCAAACTCTATAGTATACCTATTTTTTTTCTTGGACCACATGCTTATGAAATGCTACACACAATTCTGACACTTCATAATAAAAAGAATAAGGCTAGAAGCAAATAGTTCTTATAAGAGTTACACAGCACAAAGTAAATATTATTCTTCAAGCCATAGAAAGAAAAAAAATCTTGCTTAAAATCATGTAAACAGTAATTATTTCACAAGTTCAGGAATAGTCACAAAAAATGCATTTCCATGTATTTTTAATAGTAATTTTAAAGGTGTACTTTAAAAATAAAAACAGCTGATCTTTTTTCCTCAGAGAAACCATTTATGGACCTTATTTTCTACTTTACAAAGAAAATACATAAAATATGTATACCTTTATGTTTTCTGCCTATCTTGGATTACAAATAACTGTGAGTAGGGTGCCTCCACCAAGGCTTAGCCTACTTTCCAAGCTTTGGATTTGATCATCTCTTGCTCCTAAGATACCCGGCTCCCACTTATACCCTCCCTTTTCTACCTTTTACTGAGATATGGCCTTTTACTTTTTCCTTTCTATTGGTTTTTTCCCCTCGAATATAACCATATTAAAGATGTTTGTGCATTTGCTTCATTCATAGTGAAAAAGATTTAATATGTTTATATACAGTTTGTTAATCCATTCCTGGATTGATGAACATTTAGTTTGTTTCCACATTTTGGTGATTATAAATTGAGATATAATAAACAATATAGTGCAAATGTCTTTATGATAAAATGATGTTTTTTTCTTCTGGGTAGATGCATAGAAAAGGGATTACAGGGCCAAATGGGAGGTCTAATTTGAGTTCTTCTTTCCAAAGACGCTGTAATAGTTTGCAGTCCCACCAACAGATTAAAAGTGTTCCACCCTCTCCATATCCATGCTACCATATGCAACTTTGGGACTTTGGGACGTGTCTCTTCTCATTGGGGTTAGGCCATATCTCAGGCTGCTTTTGATTTGCATTTTTCTGATGATTAAGGGAAATGAACATTTTGTCATGTTTGTTAGCCATTCATCTCTTTTCTTCAGAGAGTGTTCTGTTCATGTCTCTTGCCCAGTTATAGATGGAATTGTTTGCTCTTTTTGTTGATTTATTGGAATTACCTGTAAATCCTAGTTATTCAGCCTTTGTCAGATTTATAACATGCAAATATATTTTCTCATTCTGAAGATTGTCTGTTTTAATTGTTGTGTCCTTAGTTGTGCAGAAGATTTTTAGTTTAATTAAATCCCATTTGTTTATTTATGTTCTTGTTGCAGTTGCCACTGAAGCCTTCATCATAAAATCTTTCCCTAGTTTGACATCCTCAAGAATGTTCCCTACACTTTCTTCTAGAATGTTTATTATTTCATGTCTTAGATTTAAATCTTTTGTCCATTTTGAGTCAATTTTTTGTAAGTGGTGAAAGGTGCGGGTCCATTTTCAGTCTTTTAGTAATAAAAGTAAACCCAAACACATCACTCTATGAGACTTTAGACTATATTACAAGTTCACAGTGACCAAAACAGCAAGATATTGGCACAACAATAGACAAAGACATATAGAACAGAATAGAAAACCAGTCCCTTATAGCCATCTGATCTCTAATAAACCAAACAAAGGCATACCTTAGGAAAAAGAATCCCTATTCAGTAAATGGGGCTGGCAGAATTTGATAATCACATCTAAAAGACTGAAAATGGACCCGCATCCACATACACCCAGAGCAGTAGGGCACTGGCCACATATACCAAGGCTGGTGGGTTCGAACCTGACCTGAGCCAGTTAAAAAATAATGACAACTGCAACAAGAACAACAAAAATATCTGGATGTTGTGATGGCCATTTGTAGTCCCAGTTACTTGGGAGGCAGAGGCAAGACAATCACTGGAGCTCAAGATTTTGAGGTTGCTGTGAGCTGTATGGCACTCTACCCAGGTTGACAGCTTGAGACTGTCTCAAAAAAAGAAAAAAATATATACATACACATATATATATCTCTGAATGATTCTTTTATTTTCAATTTCATTTGTTTCTGATTTAATTTTGGTTATTTGTTTTCTTCTCATAAGTTTTGGATTTGATTCCTCTTCCTTTTCTTTAAAATGAATTATTAGGTTGTCGATGTTCTCTCTCTCTCTGCTGTTTGGGAAGTAGGTATCTAGTATAATAAATTTCCCACTTAGTACTGCTTTTGCAGTATCCCACAGGTTTTGGTAACTTGTAGCTTCATTGCTTTTATGTTGAAGAATTCAATACTTTCCTCCTTTATCTCGTCCTTGACTCACTCTCATTCCATATAAGGTTGTTTAATTTCCATACCTTAATGTGGGGATGAAAATTTTTGTTGTTGAGTTCAACTTTTATTGCCTTGTCGTCTGAGAAGATATGAGATATAATTTCAATTCTTTTAATTTTGTTGATGTTTGATTTGTGTCCTAGGATATGTTCTATTATGGAGTACATTCCATGGGCTAACAAGAAGAACGTATATTCCTTAGCTTGAGATGGTATGTTCTGTATATGTCTACTAAGCCTATTTATTCTAGGAGTGCAATTAAATCCATTGTATTTCTGTTTAGTTTCTGTTTAGAGGATCTGTCTAGTTCTGTCAGAGGGGTATTGAAGTCCCCAACTATTGAGGTGTAATAGGATATCATATTGCTCAGACTAGTTGAGGTTTATTTCATAAATCTGGGAGCATTTAATTTGGGTTTATAAATATTTAGAATTGAAGTGTTTTCTTGTTGTACTGCTCCCTTGACCAGTATGTAGTTACCATCTTTGTCATTGTTAACTTAAATTGCTTTAAATCCATTTGTATCTGAAAATAATATTGCAACCCTTCCTTTCTTTTGATTTCCATTTGCCTGAAATATTGTTTCCAACTCTTCATGCTCAGTCTTGTTTTGTCCTTCCTAGTTTGGAAACAGCATAACACCAGTGGGTGGCTTGTGTTTTTGTATCCAGTCAGCCAGCCTGTGCCTTTTCAGTAGGGAATTCAAGCCATTTCCATTTATTGAGAGAATCAATAAGCATGGTAGAGTTCTATTTATCTTATTTTGTGAAAGTCTGTTGCTTAGTTGTATCCTTTGTGTCATCATGGAAGTTAGGTTTTGTCCTTAAGCTTCTGGGTGTTCACTTTCCTGGGTTTCCATTGTGACAGTGAGTGTGGAGAATAGGTTTAAGTATGTGGTCATTTGTGGTCAATTTCTTCAATATTTGCCTATCAGTAAAAGATTTGATTTCTTCATTGATTTTGAGGCTTAATTTAGCAGGATACAGAATTCTGGGCTGAAAATTCTTTTGTTTAGAAGGTTAAAGTTAGATGACCATTCTCTTCTGGCTTGGAACATATCAGCTGAGAAATCTGCTGTCACACTGATGGATCTGCCCCATAGGTAAAGTGGTCTTACTCCTGGACTGCTTGCATTATTTTCTCTTTCATCTTTACTTTGGACAGTTTCATTACAATGTGTCTTGTCTAGGCTCTGGTTGTGTTGAGTCAACTTGGGGTTCAATATGTCTCTAAAAGGAATGTTTTGGAGTCATTATTGAAACTTGGGAAATTTTCATTCATAATATCCTCTAGTAGGGTTTCATTCCTTTGACACATTCTTACAATTTGTATGTTTGAACGCTTCATGAAGTCCCATAATTCTCTGAGCAAATGTTCTATCTCTGACTCTTCTTTTCTGTCTCTTTAACTGCCTGGGTTAACTGAAAGGCTTCTTTCTCTAGCTCTAAGATTCTTTCTTATCCATGGTCTAATGTGTTATTGATACGTACTGCTTCTTTGAGTTCCCTGATTGACTCTGTTAATTCCTTAAGTTCCACTATATCCTTTCTGTATTCTTCATATCTTTCATCTATTTTTTGGTTTTGTTTTTGGATATCCTTTTGATTATTTTCCACTTTGTCATCCACATTTTAAATTCCTTTATGTCATTTTCAGTAATTCATGATAGATGTAATCTTTGGCAATAGCTACCTCATGATCTCTTGGGGGGTTGCTTTGTTCTGGTTGTCTTTTTGAGGAAATTTTTTTGTTGGTTCTTCCTTATATGTGTTTTCCTCTTGTTCACTTCCTTTCCCTACTTCTTCTTAATACCGCTTTCATTTTCAATTACCATGTCTCTGAGCTTAGGTGTTGAAGTGGCCTTTTGGTATAAGGCCAAAAGGAAGAAATAGGTAAAGAGTGAGAAGAGAGAAAGGAAAGAACAAGATAAAGAAAAAAAGAAGGGGATGAAAGGAAATAATAGAAGAAAAAGAGGGGTGAGAAACATGAGAAATAGTGGTGTTCAATAAGGAGCTTTGACCCACACCCTCAACTCCAGGACATTGAGAGACTAGCCTGAGTGGGTTCCTTGAGGTCAGAAGCTCTTTACTAGCCTGAGAGAAAGAAAGACTCTACCTCTGTCAAATAATAGAATAATATCAGCACTATGTCACAGTGGGGACCTACAAATACTGTCTTTCCAAAGGCAAAACCTAGAATTACACCATACACTATGAGCTCATGGTCTCTTTGAACCAGGGCAATGCCATGAACGCCCCAGCCAGACCAATGCTATGATTCCTCCAGCCAGGAGATAAAGGAAAAAATAAAAAAACATTAAAATTACAGTCCTAGAAAATGAAGGAACAAAAGGGATATTTTAGTTGTTTTATGAAAATTTTATGTGGGAAAGATGAGAAAAGAAGAAAAATCTCTACCAAAAGAGAGAAAAGGAAATAAATTAAAAAGAAAGAATAAAAGGAACTGAAAAACTGTAAAAAAAAAAAAAAATGAAGGAGTCCTTGCTACTAAAGGTAGTAAAAATGAAAAAATAAAAGTATGACCAAACCAGACAAAAAGCAACAACAACAAAAAAGAAAAAATACTATGGAAAAAACTGAGAGAAGAAGCCAAAAATTAAAAAAAACAATCTCTTTTTGGCCAAAAGGGTCTTTTCTGCAAAATAATACTACTGGGATTTCTTTGATTCAGCGTAAATTTAGACACCTATTGGGTGTTCCCTCCATGGCAGCCATGCTTCTGAGTGTTTTACCCAACCTAATATTTAATTTTCATTACAACTCTCTAAAGTAGCCTCCCTGAACATCTTTTTTTCTGAAGATGAAATAACTCAGGCTGAGATTTTAAGCAACTGCTCAACTTTACACAGATGGCAAGTGACAGGGCAAGATGTAAGCCCAGTCTGGCTTCAGAGCCTATGCTCACACAACGAATGTCCTCCACACATGTAAAACATCTAGTTGGATGTTTAACATCTATTAGGCACATACATACTTATTATCCTTTTGGTTAGCATAAATCACCAAAGATTTTAAAAGTAATCAGGATGCTATTTCACAATAAGTTGATTGCTCCAGGAACTGCATCATCAAATAGACTAAAATTCAGAATAGGAGAAATATTACAAACTAATGCAATATCAAATAATAAATTTTCCCTTTTTTGCTCTAAATATAAATTTGCCATATCCCAGCAGTATTTTATGAGTCCTAATTCCCAATAGTTAAAGGAATTGTTATATTGTGACTTCTTAGTAGTTTATGATAAGTAATTTGTTAGTAGTGTAGTCACCTGACATGCATGTGTCAAAATATCTTTGATGAATTATGAATTTCTAGCTGGAGAGCTGGATTATTCAAGTGAATTTAATTCATGAGGACTTGTGCTGTGGGTACATGTGTGAAATTTGAAAAGAAAGATAAATGTTCTTCATTGTAAAGTACTACTTTCCTAAGGATGGAGGTTAGAGGGGGTTAGATGCCAGGTGCTCTCTCTTTTTGTTCAATTCACCAAACCAGCAATAAAAAAGAAATTCTTTTGGAACCAAGGTCACAGGTCACTCTCAGCTGATGAGAGAGAAGGAAAGCTGGATAGGAATGAGGGAACTAGCTGAGACAGCTGGTGGAAGGTAAAATAGAAGGGATGTATTTTTAAATTATATTCTACAGTTTATGACCAAAATTATATTTTATAGTGTTATTCATTGATTAAGGGATTTACATTGCTTTTGAAAGGTATCCTTCATAAATGTCAAGTATCTTCTGAAATACTGTAATACTCTTTGTTCTCACAAGTAAGATGTAGGAATTTGCAAATATTTGGGGCTATTAAATTTCTGAATGAATGGAGACAAAATATAATTTTCTCAATGCCTAACTATATACTATAAGTCAATGTAAAGGATTAATTACTTTGGAACCATGTGCTAAATTTGGGGGGGGTAATTTTCAGTACTGAAGGCATACTTGCAATACTTAATTTTCAGTACTTAAGGGCTATATACATACTTAGCCCTTAAAATAATTAATAAGTGAAGAAAAAGGCAAAATCTTAGTTACATCATGTTAAATTCTGGCAGCAGTATTAAGGCAGTTTTGCTTGTATGGATTTATCTAAAAGGGAATATGCCAAATTTCATAGAAAAGGTAAGGATAAATCCCATGGATGTAAGCCTCTCTCTCTCTCTCTCTCTTTTTTCTCTCTTTCTCACACACACGAATGCACACTCATACATACACACACTTAAAGGCATATAAATCTTTGGAAATTTTCTCTATCTTATAAAAATTGTGTGATTATTCTCTTTCTTTTTGCTAGGCGGTATTTTTGAATATGTGGAATCCGGCCCAATGGGAGCTGAGGAACTTGCATTCAGATTTGCTGTGAACACAATCAACAGAAACAGAACCTTGCTGCCCAATACTACCCTCACCTATGACACTCAGAAGATTAACCTCTATGACAGTTTTGAAGCATCCAAGAAAGGTAATTGGTAGATATTTAACGTTATGTTTTCTGGAATTCACATTTTTAGGTATTTTTAAAGGATATATTACTTCCATTATATAGTTAATAAGTTGTTGGGGGAAAATTGCATGCAAAGATTTATTTTCAAAATGCGTATAAATTTTATCCGAGAATGTAAAGTTATGTAATTTCCTACTGCAAAAAGTCTGTTTATAACATGAAATATAATTATATCTGTGATAGTTAGTTTTTTATCATTAATCCTTTGGTCTTATTATTAACTATTCCTAATTTCAAAAATAAATAAACATTCAGTAAAATAAATATGATGTATCAGTGGATTTTGCCAAATTTTGCAATCAGTGATTACAATTTTATGAGCATTATCTGTTAATCTCACTATATTATTACTCTTCTCAATTTATTGACTGTCTTGAAATCTTTGTAGTTCTCTGTGACTTTATAAAGTCAGTGTAATTTTAAAACTTCACTGGAAAATTTTGAACAACTATCACCTTGTGTATACTGCATGCTTATTTTTTTAACCACTTGATATTTCTTCTTGTGACTTAAAATAAATGGTTAATGATATAAAAACTGGATTATACATAAAGAAATAATTGTAACACTTATAACTTTTATTTATTTTATTATGTTGTAACTATTTTAAATGTAAAGAATAAAATATTTTTTGGAATATGAATTTAATATTTATATATGAAAGAAGAGATTAGAAGTAAACTACTATCAAAGCCCTTGTCTGAACCAAATAGCAGTCTTAATAGTGAATGTATTTGATAGATGTTTGCATAATCTTATGTGGGTGATCTTATAGTAGGTGATCTATTCTTTTGGATAGTTAGTGTGGACTAACAGAAATTATATTTTTAAATGGGGATATTCTTTAAAGAGGGGTCCTATAAAACATTTGTTATAACTTCATTTTTAAATAATACTTGCCTTTCTCTAATGCTAATATGGTTGGTTTTACTAGCTACTTTACAGTAATGGAAATGTACATAATTATTTGTAATTCTAGGTTGGTGCAATTTTTCTGTAAGCTCATTAATATTAATGGCAGTTGACAAGGTACAATATTTCCTGAGATGAAAGGATCTTTCTTTTCCCCTAGCAGCTAACTAGTGTTTATCAAAGCCATATTCTGCATGCCCTTTGAATTTGTATCTTTATGAATACCAATAAGTTTCCATATTTTAGAACCATGTCTGAGTGATGAAAGGTCTTGAAGGCTGAAGAAAAGGTTAAAGGTTACTGAGAAATACTACATTTGTCATCATAATTACAAAATTAGTCATTAACTGCAAGACAAGTGCGTTTGATTAGTGGCATAGTTCATGATTATTTCTATTAGGAAGAAGAAGCTCTGCCTCTAATGAAAACATGTTGACCAAAGAATATGGAATATGAGTGCAGTATGGATAAAATAGTCATAAATTTCTTAATGGTGATTTCAAAGTAACGATGTTTTAAAAAACCAACAAAACAAAACAAACAAAAAACCCCCAACAATTAGAATATTCTGACAACAAATGCAGTACTCACCTAGTAATTTAATGCCCAAGCAAAATTATGAGGTGAAAAAGTCATCTGGTATCCAAAATATCAAAATTTATGAACTTTATTACTCATTAAAAACTTTTAGGATTCAGAACCATCAGTTGACTTTGGCCTACAGGTAGAAAAGTTCAAATATGTGTTTAAGTAACTTTTTTCATGAATTTCATGGTTTGAACCTGATTTTGTGAAGTTCTTGCTTGTTGTGCTGTTATTATTTACAGGGCCCAACCATATGTAAAAAGAAAATATAAGGGAGATATAAGGGAGAGAACAAAAATAATTTTTGAAACTCATCAATGAGTGTAATTATATAAATAATGTTGTTAATGATTATGAAATAAACTTAATTTGTATATTCCTAAAATTTAAAAAATTATTTTTCAATGTAAGAAAATAATACATTGGTTAAATTTTGACATTTTCTCCAATTTTTTCTCTTATACTTCAAAGGTAATACTGTTTCCTTAATTAATGAATTATTTGATAAATTGAAAGTTGAATTATTTTTTGAATCATACAATATTTTTAAATGACTCCGCCGTTAACTGAAAACTTTAATTCTTATTCAAAGCACACCTAGGAACATTCTAAATAGCCTAAATGACATTTTAAGCTATCTTGGTATATTATTTGTCAAAAACCTGGTGAAGAAAGTTCTTCTATCCTTGATGTATATTAATTAAAAAAAAATCCTAGGCGCCAGACAGCCTTTCTACTGATTTAAAAGTCAAATCATCATTTAAAATATAGGAATCTATATATTCAAAAACAATTTATTAGATACTGAATTTTTAAGGAATGTTCTAAGGTTTTTTTTAACAATTAATATTTATTTCATTATTAAATATTTTCATGCTAAAGAATTCATTTTCAGGGCGGAGCCTGTGGCTCAGTGAGTAGGGCGCCGGCCCCATATACCAAGGTGGCAGGTTCAGACCTGGCCCTGGCCGAACTGCAACAAAAAAATAGCTGGGCGTTGTGGCGGGCACCTGTAGTTCCAGTTACTCG
This sequence comes from Arctocebus calabarensis, assembly GCA_963573935.1. Lineage (NCBI taxonomy): Eukaryota > Metazoa > Chordata > Mammalia > Primates > Lorisidae > Arctocebus > Arctocebus calabarensis. The sequence goes on along the minus strand of CAUYON010137574.1, from coordinate 5,678 downwards.
GGAGGCTGAGACAATAGAACCGCTTAAGCCCAGGAGCTGGAGGTTGCTGTGAGCCATGAAGCCATGGCACTCTACCAAGGGCAGCAAAGTGAGACTCTGCCTCTAAAAAAACAAACAAAAAAACAACCAATCTCAAATAAAAAAAAAAAGAATTCATTTTCACATTATATTTGATGCAAAAGAAACAAATAAATAAAACTCAAAGAAAACAGCAGAATGTCTTGCACAGTAGAATTATAAACTATGTATATTTGAGGAATTTAATATGAGCACTCGATTTATGCCTATTTACCATTAATTGTGTTTCTCTGTCCTATTTGTAGAATTGGATAAACCATTGCCTCTTAGAGAAGGGTATTCTATTTTTGAAAATTTCTTACTTCAGAATTTTTTTCACTTTAAACTGGATCAAAATTCATGAGAAGCTTCCAATCATTTGTCCTCATTCTTCCTTTGTCAGCCAAATTAAACAAATGTAATCTTTCTTTCACAAGCTACTTTCTTCAAGTATTTAAAGATAATTTTCATGTTTCTAATAATTATTCACTTTCTGGGTTCAAAATACCATTTGCTTCAGTTTACATTATAGAATTTCAAGTCTTGAAACAATCTATTTTAATCTAAATAGCCTCTAGTTTGTTTATGCCTTTCTTAATTACAGCAGTTATTATTGACATGCGCAAAATTTCCTAGGAAATTTTAAACTACAAACTTTAAAAAAGTAGTTCACAGCAATGGAAAAGACTTATACCATCTAAAAACCAAATTATAAAGATGATTGAATATTTGCCTAATGATTTAGGTGTTTTTCCTTCTCGGTGAAATTAATCCATTGAAATCTTCCCCCACCCCATTCTGTATGGTTGGTTGTATGCATAACTTGACCTATATCGTCAGATATGTTTAAGTATTTAGTGGTCTGTGGCCCTAACTGAGTGGGGAGTGGAAGAACGAAATGACTTCTTACTAAGAATTTGAAAAATGTAAAGAATGGTCAGTGAATTTGAGAAGCAACACTATTCTCTCAATCCCTTCAAATAAACTATTCTTCAAAATGAGTACTCTTTCACCCCCTTAAATTAAAAAATATTTCTTCTCTCTCCTCTCTCCCTCTCATGACGTTATTTATAAAATTATTTGAACTTTGAGGTGGAGGCATGTGGGTGAACTAGTTCCCTTGTAACAAACTAAATGTTCAGAGTCAGGCAAAAATGTGAAGTTAGTGAAACAGACGTTATATTAAAGAAAAATCTTTATTCAAGTTGATCCCCGTGGGTTTCCGACAGTAGTGTGGTATCTGCTGGCACCCTGGCATCTCTCCTTCCTTGCTGACGGATTCTGTCTCCTCTGCAGCCTGTGACCAGCTGTCCCTTGGCGTGGCTGCCATCTTCGGGCCTTCTCACAGCTCGTCAGCCAATGCGGTGCAGTCCATCTGCAATGCTTTGGGGGTTCCCCACATTCAGACCCGCTGGAAGCACCAGGTGTCAGACAACAAAGATTCTTTCTACGTCAGCCTCTACCCAGATTTCTCTTCACTCAGCCGTGCCATTCTAGACCTGGTGCAGTTTTTCAAGTGGAAAACGGTCACAGTGGTGTATGATGACAGCACTGGTAAGAAACTTGGGAAACCTTTGGGGCTCTGTTTTAAAAATACATAAAGTGCTGGTGGCCACTCTGTATTCTTCTTGTTCTTGTTTGTTCTGTTTTGTTTTTGAATTAAGCTCTAGAAGGACATTTAGAATCAAACACTAATTTCACACATCTAAACAAAAAACACCTAAATCACATACTTATTATCTGTATTTGAAAATAAGCACTCCTTTTCTGTGAAGGATCAGGTAGTTTGAACTTTAAATTAGACAAACAATAGGGATACTATGACATATAGTATTAGAATTTATTCAAAGATTTTTCTACCAAGGCTGGTGGGTCAATGAAACTTGACAAGAAGTTCAGAATTTTGTTTTTACGTTTGTTTAGCTGTTGATGTGCAAGGAATCTGTATGAAAAGTAATAAACCCCGTATCTATCAGGCATGTGACAATTTAAAGAGGTTTTTCCTCAAATGTGGAACAATATAATATCTATTGAAATACCTTAAATTTTTACAATAACTTTTGTTTGTAGTCACCAGTTAGGGACTTAGAAAATAGATTTTACTAAATGCTATTTATTTCTGTGTTTTAAAGGAATACTTTAGTGAATATTTGCTGTCTAGAATATTTGCTATCTGTGCTGTCTTGTTCTATATTGCTATTTTTGTATATGAATGGTTATCCTCAGTCATTAGTTGAAGGCTCAGAGAAATACAAGAAAGTAAATAACAACACTGATGTTTTAATTTCATTGGCAGTTATATCGATAAGCAACTGTATACTATTTTGCTTAGTATGCAGTGATAATTGATTTTACTTCAAGGTTGTTTATCAATAATATAAATAGTGCTATTTAAGTTAGAATATAAAAACATTTTATTTCGGGACATTTCACTGTACCTTTATATTTGCATCAAAGTTGCAATTCATTTGAATTTAAATTCTTTCAAAGTATGTCAAGAACATAGTTCGTTCATCATGCAGTATATAGAACTCTGGGCAGAAATTTGTCTACCTGCCAATAAAATTGATTATCTGCAAATGGACAGATAGGCATTCTTCCAAGAGAAAAGGATGCTGGGAGTTAGAGGATTGGAAAAACAATGAAAATAATATCAAAAACAAATTCACTTCAGTCAGAGTGAGTCTAAATGTAAAAGAAATGCAGTATATCAATATAAGTCCTGAAAAATAACCTAAGCATCTTTTTTAGACATATATCGAAAATATATTTATATATTCTGTAGAAATATATAAACATGAATAAACATTCACTGTGAATCCAGGGGTATTTACTTCTCCATTCCTTTTTGATTTAGTTTAGGCCAGACAACGTGTATCTTCACGTGTGCATACACATACACATAACTAATTGTTGTACATGTGATATTATATTTTTATTACTACATGTATATTAAAATTCCCCCTAAGAGAGAGAAAAATGGCAAATGTTCAAAATGTTTGTGAATATAGCACTTTCCTTCACTAGTCCATTTTTGTGTGTGTGACATCTTTATTTTACACATATGATTCTTGAGTACTTGATTAAGGATATAATAGGATTTGTGATCATATCATACTGTAATTTAGTAAAGTAAAGCTTCATATATAATTGATGGACTCCTGCTTTAAATTATATTCTAAATTATATCATTGAGGCAAATTCAAATAGAGAAATACATAGTTAATTACATTTACATACTTTTAATAGAGTTCTGACCTCAGCTAAATTTGCTAAAAACATTAAACTACGATTTAGAGGAAACTTTGCCATTCTTAGGGAGGTAACATAAAATACTAGGAAATTTCAAAGGTTTTTGATTATTTAAATAGTAATGTTAACTTAGAAGAGAAAAGATTTATTCATATAATTAGTGTATCTTAAAATCCTCTAAGGAAAAATGCTTTTAAATGCCCTATTTTATGCCACATTTAATTCAGTGAATATTGATTGATAACCTGCTACATGCTAGGGACTGTTATGCATGTGATTATATGCAGTAAAGGAAACAAAGTCATAGCCTTTGTTGAGTTTCTATTCCCTTTGGACATGTGATTACTCGGGTTTTTAATATTACTGGTAATGAGCTAATTGCAGGTGGTACTAGCCATTTGTTTTCTCTTTTAGTTAGAAATACTTTTTGAGAACTTGAGTTGACTCCAGGCAGAAGAAGAGGCCCCTTGAAATGTATTCAGAAATATGTAAAAGTAAACTTTCTTTTTATTAAGGTTTAAAAGTCTCAGTGTGGAATTTTAATGATAAAATTCAACAAAGATAATTTGTAAACTTGGGAAGTAAGCTAGATGTGAGAGAAAATGTGATTATAGCTAGGACAAGAACTAGAGTGAGAAACCTTACCTTATACCCAATAAGATAAACATTATTGACTCTATTAGGGATTTAACTTATCTGCTGCTTTTCACAGGACACATGTGCCATTTTATTTTCATTTCCTTTTTTCTTTTCCAAAGTTATTTCTTATGTGTGCTATTCCTCCCATTTACGTTCATTTTTATTTTGTTATGTTGTCCAGTTGATATATGATAATTATACTTTCATGAAGTCTTTGTTCCCACCTCCTAAAACAGATGGGACGATAGATGAAATATAGTGCTGGAGTAGAAGAAATTCTTAAAATGCTGTTAACAGGAGCTATTTATTTTTTATGATAATTAGCATTTGTTGTTGTCATGGATGAACGCTTTAAAACCCTCTGAAGTCTGTTATAGCTCTGAATGACGTCCAAAAATAATGGAAAGGAATTGGCTTCAGAAACAAAGCTGTGTTTCTGTCATTCATTTTAGAACATATGATTCATTTTAAATGTATACTAAAAATAAGTCGGATAGCTGTCAGCTTGTAAGCAATTCCAGGATAAGTTGTGAATATTTGCTTTAAAAATCCTTGTGTTTCATCTTTGTTTATAGATCAGCAGTCCATTGACAAAAAACTCTGGACTGGTAAACAGAAGCTTAGGATTCTAGTCCCATTTTTGGTGCTGTAATTACTAGTCCAACTTCAGAACAGACCAGAAGGGGATGGAACTGACTGAAGAAACGAGCTGTGATGTACTATGCATTGTGGTAGCTGTTAGCATATAAACAATTTCATTTAATATTCAAAACAATTCCATGAGTCACAAGGGAAATAGGTTGTCACCTCATCACTTCTGTTTCCTCCAGTGACTGGCCCTCCTGGCTCCAGTAGCCTAAGACAGAAATATGAAAGGGCGTTTTCCTTTGTCACTTTCTTCCATCAGCTCCACAGTCAGGCTCTAATGGTTGTATGTCTACATCCTTAAGATCTTGCCAGGCTATTTATTTTTTTCCATCCTCAACCACTTCTTAGGTCAAAATCATCACGTCTGTCACCTGGATTGTTAGTGACAGCCTCCTAACTGGTCTCCCTATTTCAGTTTTGTGTCCTGCTACTCCGGTCTGCAATTCTGATCCATTCCCCTCTGACTCTCTGAATAGCTTCTCAGTGCTCTAAGGAGAGACTCAAAACTTCTAGGAAGCCAGTACCATGCTGTTTTGATCACTATCGATTTATAGTACAGTCTCAGGTCTGGTAGATGTTTGGAACAGAATAGAGAACCAAGAGATGAACCCAAATACCTACCGCTATTTGATCTTCGATATGCCAATTAAAAACATTCAGTGGGGAAAAGACTCCCTATTTAACAAATGGTGCTGGGAATCTATCTGGTGACCTGTAGAAGACTGAAATTGAACCCACACCTTTCACCACTAACGAAGATAGACTCACACTGGATTAAAGATTTAAACTTAAGACATGAAACTATAAAAATACTAGAAGAAAGTGCAGGGAACACTCTTGAAACCACTGTCCTGGGCTCATACTTTATGACGAGGACCCCTAAGGCAATGGAAGCAGTATCAAAAATACACTACTGGGATCTGATGAAACTAAAAAGCTTCTGCACCGCCAAGAACACAGTAAGTATAGCTAGCAGACAGCCCTCAGAATGGGAGAGAATATTCGCAGACTATGCCTTCAACAAAGGTTTAATAACCAGAATACACAGAGAACTCCAACGTATTAGCAAGAAAAGAACAGGA
>CAUYON010137570.1:0-22833 GCA_963573935.1 Arctocebus calabarensis | reverse complement strand
AAAAAAAAAAAAAAAAAAAAGGAAAACCCATTCTTTTCTTCCAGTCTGTACAAAAACAGGTGGGTCAGATTTGACCCATAGGTTGTAGTTTGCCTGCTGCTACTCTAAAAAAATAACTCAGTTAACTTACTTTGAGTGTGTGTGTGTGTGTGTGTGTGAGAGAGAGAGAGAGAGAGAAAGAATCTTGATTTGTCACCAATGATGGTGGCATCATTGTAGCTCACTGCAACCTCAAACTCCTGGGCTCAAGTGGTTTTCCTCCTTTTGCCCACTGAGTAGCTGGGACAACAGGCATGTGCCACCATGCTGGGCTAATTTTTCTATTTTCTGTAGAGATGGAATCTTGCTCTTGCTCAAGCTGGTCTGAATTCCTAGCCTCAAATGATCCTCCCACCTTGGCCTCCCAAAGTGCTAGGATTATAGGCATGAGCCACCACACCTGGCCACTTAATTCTGACAGTATTGAGAGCGGTCTCAGTTTGTCTAGTAGTGTAACAATTCATCCTCATTTGTGGACCCACATAGTTTACTGCTAAATGTGCTAGCTAGCATCTATGTGTTAGGTTAAAGTGAAATCAAATAGACGTGAAAAGCATAGAAAATTTGCGGGACTCCATTTTGGATTCTGATCATCTGTAGACCTGTAGAACAAGGTGGGAAAAAAGCGAATTACAGACCTCCCCCAAGAAAGAACATTGTCATAAATTGTCTCTTATAGATAAGTTCTGTAATAACAAATGTGAAATATTGTAGGGCCATTACCAATCTTACGTGTTTCCCTTGGGACTCAGTGGTTCATAAGACTGGATACTCGATTAATCAAAAGCAGAAAATATTATGATAACGAGATGGACAATTCTGAAAGTAATTTTGTAAACATCTTTTAAAATGGCCTTTCTTGTGACTAATGCTAGGACATCTGCATCTGTGATTATTTGTAGTAGAGGACAAAAATTTATTCCTGATGTTTCTGTTAGTGTGCCTGAATAAGTTGTGCTTGGAAATCAGAAACTATAATATAATCCTTTATTACTGCAGGGTTGTGTTAACTCACATGTGGGAAATAAAGCTTCCCTTCACATCAGAGCTGTCATCCTTCAAAGCGAATTGGAGATCCAGACATTGGCAAGGCTGAGAGCTGGGAGCAGTGTGAACAGACAGCAGTACAGTGTCATATTCTTACCTTATTCATTGAAAGTTAGCTTTTTGGGCTCAGCTTCTGGAGCTCAACCAGCTAAGGCGCCAGCCACGTACACCTGAGCTGGCGGGTTCGAATCCAGCCGAGGTCTGCCAAACAAAAAAGACGGCTGCAACCAAAAAATGGCCGGGCGTTGTGGCGGGCGCCTGTAGTCCCAGCTGCTTGGGAGGTGGAGGCAGGAGACTCGCTTGAGCCCAGGAATTGGAGGTTGCTGTGAGCTGTGATGGCACAGCACTCTATCCAAGGTGACAGCTTGAGGCTCTGTCTCAAAAAAAAAAAAAGAAAGTTAGCTTTTTGTAATACCCATCCTTCTGCCCATCAACAGCTATTTAACGGGTATCTCTTAACAGCGTAACAGGCTCTCAAGGCGTAGAGCTAGAATCCATACTAGGGTCCATAGAAGTGTTTTAACTTCCTTTAAAATTATAACATTCACTTTTCACTAAACGTAGAATATAAATGTCTGGACACAATAACTCAGAAAATGCCATGAAAGCTATGTTAACCAGTTTGATGGAAATATTTCAAATTATATATAAAACCAGCACATTGTACCCCATGATTGCATTAATGTACACAGCTATGATTTAATAAAAAAAGAATTAAATAAATTAAAGAAAATTTATAACATTCACTTTTAAATTGAAGAAAATTATTTGTCTTAATAGCAATATAGTGGCAAAATATAATTAAATATTTTTGTGTGTGCAAAGAAAGAAGTATATGACAATAAAAGGGCCTCGGGCCCTTGGAAATCATGATGGGACTTTTACTCCCAGGTGTCAACTCTGCCATGAGTAGCAAAGGAAACTGAGAAATCCTAAGTTATAATCTTTGCCCCTTCCCAGCCTTACTGATTTGGTTTGAGCCGCTCCCTGCGGCCTACTTGGCAAAACCGGGAGATGGTGTCCTGGACCTTGGCCTTGAGGTACCAGCAACCCATTGATATCTAAGTTCCAGTTATAGAAATCTTTATTTTATAAAAATAAGTAAGTAATGGCAAATAAATTAAATAGATTGATAATCCACCTTTCTGCTCTAGAACTGACCTTCAAAGGCACTTCCTCCAAGACTCCCTGTCAATGGACTGACATTGCACAGCAGATGCTGTGGACTCGGTAGAAGCAGCCTCTCCTTTCAGAGCAGCACCTCAGCTCCCAAGTGCAGCCCACCCCGCAACCGTGGAGCTCCCCTTCAGGAGAATGTCTGAGCCCGGGTAGTATGAAGTGATACTGAGTCATACTTGCACAGGCTTCTGAGACCGCTCTAGATTGGAAGGATCTACTCACTCGCTTACAGGTTGAATGAATGAAGTTTTTTTTTTTTTTAAACCTTAAAATTTTACATCTGAGCTTCCATGGATATAATTTTTCAGGAATTGTGAATCAGTTCCATAAAAGGAAAGGCAGTCTGAGGCGGGTTTCAGGCTCTAGGCAGTATAAGTGGCAAATATAGTGCCAGTAGGTCCCTATGCCCCGCCACTCAGAGAGCTGTCCATCCAAAACTGTAGGGTCATCTGACACCACCACGTGGTAGGTGTCCACTGTAGTGCTGGAAGATTCTGACAGCAGGACTTCCTGACGAGGGACGGTACCGTGACCTAGCCCTAGACAAGACCCCTTCCCTGGCCTCTGGTGGCTAGAGGCCCCAGAGCTCAGGTTCCTGACTCCAGAAAAGTCAGAGTAGTGAGCATTTAGAACAGCAGCAGCAACCGTGTCATAATTTACAGAAGCAGCTTCCTGGGTAGTGTGACTTTTTGTTCTAGACTAGGGGTCAGAGTCACCACGAATGGATCAGTTCTCTTAGCCAGTAAGAGAAGATTCTGCAACAGGGGAGTCTCCATGGGAGCTGGTGGTAGTGACCCAACAGCGAGTTGAGGACTAAGTTTCTATAGGGAATTGTAGGAAATGAAATAGGAAAGTTTGCTATTGTCCCACCATGGTGAACCACCATATTTTCCAACATGGTAAAGAAGATTACCACTAGAATTAGCAATTTTTTGTATGTAAGTTATTATTATGGAAATGGGCTTGACTTTGAATTTCCTCCACAAAGTAGTCTATACTTTCATAATCTAGGAGTTCCCTTCTGCAGCCTCACTCAAGCAACGATGGAATTCGGTAATGTATTTAGAGGTCTTCCTTTCCATGTATCTGTTTAGAATTTAGAAGACTTGGGCTTGGACCATTTTGCATACAGTTTCCAGGAAAGATGATGCTGGAGTCACATGCCAGACCTCACGCAGTAGATCTGACAGGTCAACAGGTAATACGGAGCCACACAGCCACCCAGGAGGCGGTTCTGTCATCACCCAGTCAATGCCTTCCAAGAGAGTGGAGTGATTGAGTCAGCTTCAGAATGAGCTTTATAGTGTCTGATTTGGACAGTGTGTGGGATCACACTCTCCATGTCACAGGCAATAGGTGCTGTCCATTCTTTCTCAGCTAGGAGCTTGTATTTTTTCATAAGTGTAACTTAACAATAGAGATCATATCCCAGGTGGCAACTTAACATGAAATGTATTTATAGTTATAAACTTTAGCATTCCTGGAGGGCTGACTGATGAGAACAACTGGCAATATTTCCAGTGAAATTCACTGTTATGTCCAGAGGGGAGGCAATGATTATCTCCCTTGTGGTCCACTCTAAACAGACCCAAGATGACCTACTGAGACTATCTTTACCATCTTTTCATTATGTTCCCCCCACACCAATGTTTTATCCATAGTTACTAATATATCTGGAACCATTGGGAATTGGGCTGCTATTCTAGTGATGAGAGTTTGGAAACCACTAGTAGGGATAATTTGCTGTTGGAAACTAGAGAAATTGTTGGTAGGGTAGGAAAAGGGGCTTTTGAGCTATGAAGATGATTGATGGGCCTCAGTGGGGACACATATGGGTTTGCCGAGTCAGCATTGCGGACTCAAAACTATTTTTGGGGGTGATGGTGTTACCCAAACAGTGGGTAGTCATGGAACAGTGGAGATATTCTTCACCAAAGTTGGCTTTCTATGTAGAGTTCATAGCTACCTACCGAGAATGGGAGAAATCAGCCATATTGCTTTCAGACACATGGGTGGCTGCAGCATCCACTTGGCAGTGGAAGGGTTTGGAGAAGCAGAGTTGAGGCACCCTGTGATCAAGAGATATCAGATAACCTTGTGCTTGGCCCCACATCAAAGAGCTGCCTGAAACTCTTGTGAAGTTGTAATAAAACTAATTAGGAAGGAAGGAGAGGATGGGGTGACCATGGAGGTTCTGACTACGGAGACCCTCAGAAAACACCAGGCAGGGTCGAGGGAGAACCTGGTGAGTGGGCAGTGCTGACCAGCTGGGTTGTGGAGGGAAGAATGAATAGGATTTCATGCTCCATCCAGGACCCTATCATATGGTCTCCAGGACTTTGCTCACAAACAGTATTCTCTAATTTGCTTCCAGTATAACTGGGTTGGTCCTGGGCGGGATTACTGTGGCTCCCAGGGACAAATCCCCTAACAGTCAGGAAGTCGCCCAAGCAACAGACTGGAATCTTTTGAGTGGAAATCAGCTCTGTCTGTCTCAGTTTTGACAAAAACGGACATTGATCTATAACAGGACCCTAAGGGGGAGAAACTCAGCAAATACCCCTCCCCCAACCCTGGAGAAAGAGAGACTTTGTGTGGAGGGGAGATGGGAGTGTATTAGATTAAATTTAGATGTTGATGTGTTTCCCTGCCATCTAGTTTTAAATTTCCCAACTGCTAGATTTTGTAGAAAATACATAACAAACTGTAGTTTTTGGCACATTAGTGGATCATGAAATCAGTCTTAGTGGGGCATGACCAATATTTTTGTTTGGTTTTAAAATTTTTATTATGGAAGACACCAAATACATAATGAAATACAAATACATAGAATGAAATAGTAAAACAAACCTCCACGTGTCTGTCACCCAGTCTGACATGACTGGCTGACGATCATATCTGATCTTGTTTTGTCTAGCCTCGTCCTCTGTGCCAATTGTTTTCAATCAAGTTCCAGACCTTGTTACATTGTTTCATCTGCAAATATTTGTGTGTGTACCACTCAGAGATGACCAGTACCACTCTAAAATGACATACATGGAAGAGAAAATATCAGAGAGTGGAGGTTAAGTAATAAAATACTTTATTAAACTTTTCGTTGCATGCGTGTGCCTACACGTGCACTTGGCTATATTGTGAAATGTATTACTCACAGTCAATCTCAAAAAAAAAGTTTGAAAGTCACTGTTCTAGAAAAAACTCTGTGAAGATCCATGATCCACTGGCAAGTTCAGCATTCTACCCAGCTATGCCCAAAGTCGGAGTCGAATCTGGCCAACTCAGTAGGAGGGAAGGGTTGGAGTAGTTGTGCTAGGGTGGGTTCTGAGTTTAGAAAGTGACCTGGACAGGGTGCTGCCCTCTTTTCGGAGGACAGAAAAGCCTTCCCAAGGGAGAATTTGTGACTGGGGTAAAAGAAAAAGAATAGTAAAACAAAGTGTGGCTTCCCTCTTCCCTTCCATGGAGGTCTTGGGGCTTGGCTTTGTGTTACTGTTTGGAATAAAAGATGAATTGAAGGAGGCCTAGAAAAGCTAATTGTGTCTCGTTAGTGAAGGACTGAACAGAAGCAGGGAAGAGAGAGGGAAACAGCCAATTCTGGGAGAGTTTAGGAGAGTCGTGAAGCAAGGGGAAGGGGGGTGGAATAAGCCGGGAGAGATTTCTGAGCGGCTGCCGTGGAGAAAGACACGGATGGCTAGAGAGGGATTTGGGGATAATTTGCCCTGAGTAATGCAGTGTATCTTGCCTTAGGCCTGTTTTGAAAACCTCAGTAGAATTTCAAAATCCTTTTCAGTGCTCTTTGGACATTGAACTCGGGTTTCTATTGAGCTACCCTAAGAAGAGGAGGCTCAGGTTGTAAGGGTCAGACTGAATCTGGGGGCAAGTGAGGAGGCTTAGAATTTCAGCCATTTGCGAGGGGCTGGAGGCCTGGACCAGGATGAAGATGCTGAAGCAGAGAAGGAGTATGTTTTGAAGGTAGCTGCAGGGTATGTTTTGAAGGTAGCATTGTTAGGGCTGCTGACTGGGTTGGAAGTGAGATGAGAAAAGAGAGGAATCAAGACAACTTCTGTATTTCAGGAATATAATTGGTGAGGAGGCCATTTATGGGGGTAGGGAAGAAGGGAAGAGGGGTAGAATGTCTGGGTTATGCTCAGTTTGAGACACTTATTATAAGACAACTTATATCTAAGTTGAAGGGCCAAGTACGTGGCTGAATATGTACAAGTCTGGGGTTCTGGGAAGAGACCGAGTCTGGAGGTATAGATTCCTGGGTCATTGGCTCAGAGGCGGTATTTTAAGCTGAGGGCCTGGTTGAAATACAAAGAACACGTTTGCTTCCTGAAGAAAGTGAGAAAGAAGTCATTGTTAAGGAGATGGGATCCAGAGTTCAAGTGGATAGGGCAACCCCGGGGATACTTCATCCAGAGAAGCAAGAGAGAAGACGGAGAATTTTATGCAGACACAGATGTGTAGGTCAGGAGCCTGCTTCTTAGGTTGAGAACAGAGTTTTTCTCCAATTCTTTCTATTTTCTCAGTGTAAAGAGAGAAAAGTGACCAGTGTAGAGTGAACACAGGGGAGGAAGGTGTTAAAAGTTTGAAATTTTTGATCAATTATTTGCTGACTATCTTTCCACAACTGTCAGCCTCATGAAAGCAGAGATTCGGTCTGTCTTGTTCATCATTTAGTCCTCGTGCCTTACAAGTAGCTGCACATATGGAAATTGTTCAATAAACTGTTGTTAAGTGAATAAAAGAGTCAGTGATGGAAGGAGTGTTAGACATCTCTTCCAGGTATTTATTCCTGTGTAATAAACTACCCTAAAACGTTGTGGCTCAAGCCAAGCATTTATTATTCTCTCTCACCATTCTGCGATCTTGATGAGCTCAGCTGGCAGGTGTCACCTGGCATTTATCAAATGGTTGCAGCTGAGGCTGAAGTTATCTTCTTTACTTGCCCGGTGCCTGGGCTGTGATGGGCAGAGGCCTCTCTCTCTCCGTATGGCTTCTCCTTGTTTGCTAGCTCTGTCTTCCTTAACAGTTTAGGGCAGTTGGTTTTCTTTCGTGAAGGCTGGCTTTCTCCAGTGCTGGCTTGTCCTAGAACGAGTGTTTCAAGAGACCTAGGTGGAAGCTCTAAGTCTTCTTAAAACTTAGTCTTAGTAGTCACATAGTATCACATCCATTCTATTCTGTTGGTCAAACTAGCCACATATCAGCCCAGATTCGAGGGGGTAAAGGGATAGAATCCCTCTCTCAATGGGGGAAGGGAGAGATATAGCATTCTTGAAGAAAGGCTATACCATCTATGTAAATGTGTCTTACAGACCAGGAATTAGGTGAAAGGATAGAACTAGAGATTGAAAGTGGAAATCACAGACAGAAATAACAGAGTCATGTTCACGAAAACAGATTGGATCCTTCAAGGGCAGTGATTCTCAACCTGTGGGTCACGATCCATTTTTAACAATGAAAATACATTGTGGCGTTAGGAAGTTTGAGAACCACTCCTCAAGGGAGAGATGGTAAGAAGGCCGCCCTTGGAGGGCCTTCCACTTCTGTCAACCAAAGGAAAAAGGAGAGGAGGGGGAGGAGGAAATGGGAGAAAGAAAGGAAAAGAGGGGGATGAGAGGGACTGGGGTAAGTGGTGGCGGTAGAAGGGAATATTAGAAAATTTGGTATCTAACTTTAGCTTGTGGAATATAAATATGAACTCAGTCACCTGAAGGGTGAAATTGAATTCTCCAATCTGTTTTTGTTTTTGACAAAATTAGTTGTAGTTGCTGCTCCCACCCTAAGTGGAGCAGAAGTTAAAATCTTCTGTGTGGATTTTATACCCGCGGTTGTTCCAGCCCAGTTGGGTTCAAGCACTGACAGTGTAGGTTGGTACAATTGATTCCCTCAGTAAATAATGCCATTTGCACACCTCATTGCAGCACTCGATTGAGATTCACAAGGCTTTTCAAAGAAGTGCCATTGGTTCAGTTCTGAGTTTTAAAAAGGACAATCATTATGCCAGATTTAAAGCTGGGTTTGGACAAGGTTCACTTATCTGGCTCCTTCAATTCTTTTCTTTTTTTTATTTGCCAATTAAGCTAATTCCTGGGTATGCTTTGTATCTGAGTCTCAGTTTCATTGGGAAATAAGATTTTATCTTTGCTCTGTTGGAAAAGAGAAAAGATAAAACAGCAGTTTTTGTCAAAAGGAGAGGTGAATTCAATGTCAAATGGTGGAACTGCAAGATTAGAGGGCCAGAGGCTCTAATGAGGAGGAGCTCAAAGAACAGAGAACAAAAGGGAACACAGTGATTGAGGGGAGAGGAAGTCAGATGCCTCGGCTGATCTGGTATGTTTCTCTTAGAAACCATTCCAGGGTCTAGCAGTACTCACTCCTTGCATCCAAGAAAAACACTCCCCTTAATCACGTTATTTATGGTAGAATCATCATACAGTGTGTGTGATTTTTAAAAAAAGATAGCTAAATTAATGTGAAGTTAGAAGCCTTTTATACAACACATGTTCACATTCTTACCCCAGATACTTCATGACTTCTGCTCCCAGCTCAGAGTTAAGTCAGCTCAGAGGCTCGGTTTTGACCTTGAGTCTGTGAACTGTTTGTTTTTAAGTTAAATTTCCCATGTTGAGCAGGCCTAGAATGTTGGTGCTGGAATGTACTTCTCAGCTTTCCATTCTGACCCTTTGAACAGTTGAGAGCACACAGGTACTAGGATCTAAATGATGAACTTACTCATTTTATTTGAAAGACTGAATTTCACAGGACGTTTTGTAGATGAAATTGTACAGATATCTTAAAACATCATTAGTAGTCAATGTATTATTCCCCCACTCTGTACCATCCAAAGAAACTTATCCTTGTCATAAGTATTTTGAACTAAGCCACAACAAAGTGAGAGATGTCTTTTGAACCCCACTTCCAATATCTTTGAAGTCATCCTTCTGGGCTTTGGAAACTTCTGGGCAACACTAGTCTTTTAAGTCTAAATAGAAAATATCTACCTAAGGACACTGTATTAGTTAAGGTAACCTCACGGCTCTCACAAATGAAACTCCTAATCAGTGGCTTAGCAAGATGCTTGCACCTTGGAAAGTTATTAGCCACTCTGTGTGTCAGTGATCTCATCTGTCAAATGGGGATAGTATTGGCATGTGCCTCAAAATGTTGTTTTGTATCTTAAAGGAGCCGATATTTTAAACGTCCTTTAACAGGGCTTGGCACACTGTAAACCTAGATAAGCGGCTATTGAATGAGTGAATAAGTAAATGAATGAACAAAAATTGTTTTCTTGCTCCCTCACCATCCGGTGTGGCTGTTCGTGGTCTGGTGATTTTCACGGAGTTCATTCATTCATTCCCTTTCCTTCCAGGGGGGCTCTGCTGCCTGGAGATGCTCAGGATCCTCTCCATCCTTCCCAGTCTCAGGCACTTGGTGCCTCCTCCCCTCTCCAACATCAAAATTGGAGATGACCTAAAGTTGGCCCCTTGGGAAAAGTTACTGATTTAGCAGCCACAGCCAAGAGGCTTTATGTGTGAGAGGTAGAGCTATCCACACCCACCTCACCGGCGTCTTTTGACCTAGGAAGCACCTGACACCCGGTACCGCCACGTGGGAGCTGCTGACAATTTCTCACTGCGTGCTGACACTCATCTGGTATATTGCAGTTGTTCTCTGTTGCTTGTCTTCCCTCTTCCCCCAGCCTATCCAAATAGTGCATGTACTAGACACTATTTTTGCTGGTATTTAATGGCATCTTCCGTTGTGTTATGTCTCATTTCTCCATGTGTGCCCCACCTCGTCTGTGCCCTGTTCATTGGTTTGAGCTCTGAAAGAGACTTCCCGGACAAGGATGGGTGAAGCGCATGGGCTTCCTGCTCCTTGACAGAGGCGCCGAGGCAGCTCTGTGTTGAGGACGAATTCCCCCCCTCAGTTCTTTCTGAGCTGCAGCACGATTCCTGGTAAAGGATGAGAAACAGTGACAAGGAAGTAGGAGAACATCACGTCTCTCACACATGGGCCATTTTTCTTGCTGCATAAATACTGCGGTCTTCTTGGTTCTGTTTGCCTCTTTGGGGGTTGGAAGGGCAAAAGTGAGACAGCTGTCCTTCCGCGATGTGCGCTGGCTCCCAAGCTGCGCCTTCTGCCATGCAGCTACCGGTTTGGGTCACCTCAGGACCATGCCTGGTCATCTCCCGTGCTGGGCAAAAATCAGGCTTTATTAGGTCACTGAAAGTTGATTGGCATTGCAGGACAGATTTGTTTTAATTGAAGAACCAAATGTCTAAACCAGACTCTTAGGCTCACAGAGTAAACGTTTCATGATTTTAAATGAAAATGTATTGTTATTCCTGAAACATTTTATTATTTCGGTAATAAAAGTTCTGAAAAGCCAAAGCCAACTTCACAATCACACGTTTACAATCACTCGGATGTTTAATTATATCCAGAGATTACGACCATGGGCGCTGGAGTCAGTCAGAGCCACATCATTTTCTTGCCTTTGTGGGGTGGTGTGACCCTGGGCAGGTCGCCTCATTTGGGAAATGGAGATACTGCCAGTGACCTCAGAGCGAGCATCCCCCTCGAGTGACTCAAGTGACTATCAGTTACAGAGTAAGGGCTGCTACTGCTCTTCCCATGCTGCAAGTGGCTTTCTAGAAGACACTAGAGACATTCTTTGAAACGCCTGAAGGATTCGTGTATCACGTGCAGACATCAGGACATAAATCTGAAGTTGCTAGGTGACATGGAATCTGATCAAAAGGCCACGGACAGGAGCGGTAGGTCGGCAGGGCCTCCCATGACAGGACCTTCTAGGCCACACTCCGTTTTGTCAGAGTCAGCATCTCACCTGCCCTCTGACGGGTACTCGACAGCTGGGAGCACTGGAAAGGATTCATTTTTGGTCACTGGGTTTTCCTTTTCTATGCTTCAAATTCTCACCACCCTATGCTAAAACCAATCAGATTTTCAGTCTCTAAATTCAACCCCTTCTCAGTTCTGCTCCCCGGAAGTTAAATTTAGGCCATCTTGATTGTAGGACGGGGTATTCAAAGGCTTCTCATTCATAATTCTGCTTCGAAGAATTCACAACTCAGAAATACGTACACACAGAGAGATGTACGTACATAAAGGTATGTCTGTAATAACCAAAACCAAACCAAAACAAAACATGAAGTTTGTGAGAGATATCTGGGCTGGAAGTATAAATGTGGGTGTCGTCAGTATGGAGATGGTGTCTAAAGCTAAGAGGCTGGTTGGGGTTATGGACAGAGAGTGAAACAGGGCAGGAAAGAGATCAGAAGCCTAGGGGTGCCTGAGCTTAGCGATAGAGAGAAACAGCAGATAGAGGAGACTGAGAAAGAGCGGCCAGGGAGGAAGAAGGTAAACCAGGAGAGCGTGGTGTCTGGAGCGAGCTGCCACCACCACTGCCGCTGACCAGCGAGAAACATGGTCCCTGAGATTTGCCACAGGATGGACATGGTGGGGGCTTGGCTGAAGGTGCCTGGGACAGAGTGTTGGGGAAAGTCTGACTGGAAAAAGTGAGAATGGTGGGGAAGACTTAGTGACAGCATGCAGAAAGGAAAAACACACACTAACAGACGTGCGTTTCTATCTGCACAGGTGAGGTCTAGAAAGGCCTGTGCTAGGTTCAATGATGGCGCCTCTGAGGAAGGGGGGCTGGGAGCAGGGCGGTGATCAGGAGGAAAGAGGGTGTAGAAATGGGAGACTCCACATTCCTACCTCACGTAACTCTTTTCAAGTAATTTATTTTTAGGAACATTTTATTATTTCAGTAAGAAAAGTTATTAAAAACCAAAGCCCCCCTCAATGAATCCCCAACAATAAAAAAAAGTCAAATGTGATGCAAAATACAGAAAAAAAAAAAAGCCAACTTCATAGTCACATGTTTACAAACTCTTGGATGTTTAATTATATCCATTTTGTGTGGATTTTCTTAGTTTCAACCTCAGGGGAAACATTCCTCTGATTTCCAGGTGCTTGGGGAGGTGGCCCATCCTGGGCGGGATTCACATCACCCACCTCAGACTCTTTTTTTTTTTTTCCAGTGGTATAAGACAGAATTTATTTACAGAAAAGAATACAGAAAACACTAAAGCTCCTGGTAGAGAGAGAGAACTCAAATGGGGAGAGAAAAGCTCTCTCTGTTTCTCTCCCAGTCTTTCCCCATCTCTCCCTTTAAGGTTTTAGTCTCGGGGTATATATAGGTGTATGCGTTCCTTGGCCAGGAAACAGTGAACACGGTCCCTTCTGCCGGGGGCAAGGTGAATGAATGTATCAATGAACGAACACAGTCCTTTCCGCTGGGGTAAGGTGAATGAACGTATCAGTGAATGGACACAGACCCTTCCGCCGGAGGGCAAGGTGAATGAATGTATCAATGAACGAACACAGTCCATTCAGGGAATTGAGGCCTAGGAAATTCGCATGAACCACCTCAGACTCTTAGAGCATCTGGGCACTTTCCCCTGATGGGAGTTCTGATGCGCCATTAAAAAGGTCAGGGAATTAAAATTATTTTCTTTTAAAATTTGCAATGCTGCTAAGATGACTTCAGGAAGTCCCTAGGTTATGAATGAAATAGAATCTGTGGGTTTGTTAAGTTGAACTTGTATGTAAGTTGGAACAGGTGCTTTTACCTTTGACCTGTAATAGCCCCCATTCATAAGTGTGAATTGTATATCAGTCAGCTATTTCTAACTCAGGGATTTACTGTAACAGCCTCTGTTCATAAGTGCCAGTTAATACAAAAGTCAGATGTTTGTAACTTGGGGACTGCCTACAGACACTTTGTTTCAATGTGTTGCTGGAATGATTGAGAGTCCCACTCACCTCAGGACAGCACAGCTAATGTAGCTGCTGTCTCCCCTCTAAAAATACTATTACGAGGTCCCGTCCAGACTAATTACAGCAGACTCTCCAGAGGTGAGAGGCATATGTATGTTTTTACACAAGTTCCCAAATCTAATGCGCCATCAGGGTTGAAAACGCCGGGGTGGACATTTACAATTCTGCCAGATTCTTGAAAGGGCCACGTGATTACTTTAATTTTCTAGTAAGGGAGAGTTTCCTGCCTGTTAATTGTGTGTACAGGAAGGGACATGAAGTCAGGGTGCCCCAAAAAATAAAAGCTGGGGACTAAGGCTACTCACTGCCTGGATGAGAAGCCCCCATTGTGTTTTCCAGACTATGATGCACTTCTCTGAAGCCCAAGATCGCCCGGGAAGGGCTCCACGTGGCCTCTGTGGATGAGGCTGGGCGATGCTGCTGGTGTTAGTTGCTCTTCTGCTGATGGGTATGTCTGTGGGACACCCACAGCCATTATAAGGGGCTGAACTTTGACAATCTACTTTCTCTCCCTCACTGGATTTGGAGAGTCTGTTGCAATTAATCCAGGTGATACCTGACCATAGCATTTTCCCTCACCATGCCATTAATCTCTCTTAACTAGGTCATTATGATAAATAAAGCCTACTAATTTTTTGTGCACCCCTCATCAGATTCTATGTATTACTGCACTGTGGTGAACACAAAGGCTGGGTATGGGAGAGGGTGGCAGTAAGGACTAAGACATGTCATCTGTTCTAACAGGTGGATATTTATACCTGCATTTTCCGGTTTCTGGCTTTGTGCTCAGGACTAAGGCTGGCAGCATCTGCTAGAAATTTCAAATTTTAGGCCTTTCTCCAGACCTGGTGAATCCTTAGTTGACTTGGGTGCACATTAAAATGTGAGAAACCTTGAACTACATACAAAGATGGCTAGGACAGAGTCCTGCCTACAAGAAGCACACGGCTTCAAGCATTAATACATTTTTTTAGAAAAGAGAAAAAATGTGGATTTCAGACAAATATATTATACAGTGAGTGTGTGCCAGAGATTTATTGAATTCATTCTGCGGGGACCAGCAGAATAGCAAAGCTGGATCAAAGGCAGATAGGAGAAACCAATGTGTGGTTAGAAAAAAAGAAAATGCTTGACTAAGACCGTAAAGTTACGTACAGAACTATTTAATGCCCTCCAGTATTATAAAATCCTTGCCCCTTATTTGAGTTTATCCTTTCTAATTGGAAAGAAATAGTTTGCCTCTTGCCTGGATAAAATTCATTTGTAGTTTATCAATATTCCACAAATAAATATTTAACTTTCCAGAAGTCTGGCCTCTAACCAAATACATCAGTGAACAGAGTAGGAATGCTCCAGCAAGTAACCACCAGGGTTGATGTCACCGCCCTGTCCCGGTTGCCCTACCTTCTCCCAGCTGGCACATGTATGAAGCTGGAGTTAGTTGTAAGGGAAACAAAGCTACTTTCCCTTTAGGCTTGTGTGTTAGACACCCGTTGAGTATGACTTGAAAAACTCTGCGGTTATCTTCAGTTTTGTGTAATTTTTCTCAACCACTCACAGAAGAGGCAGACGTAGAAATAAACAAATGGCTGAGGTGATGATAAAAATAGCTAATACTTAGGGAGTGCTAGGTAGGCGCGTTCTGAGCATTTCCCTGAATTGGCTCTTTTAGTTGCTATGCCAACCGTATGCGGCAGGGGCTATTTCTATCCCCATTTTACAGAGGAAGAAGTCGAGGCACAGTGAGGGAAAGTAACTTGCTTAAAGCGGTAAGTGGTTGAGCTGTGGTCTTACCTCTGGCAGTCTGACTCCAGAGCCTGCGTACTTAACTGCCCCCCACAAATAAAATAAAAATTAGCTGAAGGTGCGGTAGGAACCCTGTGTAGTGTGTGTATGTGTCAATTTCACTGACGCAGGGAGACAGGCTGATGGTGGCCTTAGATTACATCTCCCGTTTCTCATTTCTAGTCTAAAATTTGAATCAGGCAAGGAGATGTAATGCAACAATTGTCTGTTACTCGGGCGGCCTGGAGCCCTGAGGGGGTTTGTGTTGAATGCCTGCTACACTTTGCCAGTGAGGGGCTTTGCTTTCGGTGCTCAGGTGCACAGAGCTCACGTGTCGGCTCATTGTACCACTGTTCCTACAGCAAAGAAACAGTAAGCCCCTATTGATTGCTGGCCCATAGGGACCACTGTCATCAACAGAATGAAGAAAATAAGTTCTGGTGATGGGTATGTATATTGTTTTGCATTCCTGTATTCACATAGCCTTTTTCTGGGTACAGAGGCTGTCGCCTAAGATTAAGTTGGTATGTCCAGTAGAGAGAAGGGAAAGGAGACCTGTGTGTCTAACTCAAAGATGCATGTGCCAGTGCTCTTTGTAAAGAACAGAATTTCATTAAAATTGGCATTTTCTGGAAAATCTGTGTGTTTCCTTATGGATTGATTGGGTGACTGAAACCCATTTCAGCAAAAAGACCAATGAGTAACTGAGTTGATCTTTTGTGCTAAGTCCACAATTTAATACCCTGAAAATACATTAATGAACAGGAGCAGGAATGCTCCAGCAAGTAACCACCAGGGTCACTGCCACTTCCCTGTCCCGGTTGCCCTACCTTCTTGTAGCTGGCACAAGTATGAAGTTGGAGTTAGTGCTTGATGAACCAAATTGTCCTCTTCGCCTCTTTTTGTTTTGTCACAATTAGCCGCACGTGCAGAACTGTTTTTATATGTAATTGCTCCCATGGGGGTGTAATTGCACCCAAAAGTGGCTGGTTGCACCAATGGCAGGAGCAATTAGCCACAAAAATGTAAGTAATTGCAGGCATCCAAATTGCAGTCTTAAAAAAGGGACAGCCAGTAAAAACTTGGCTAAAGATTTGGACTGCTCTTTTTCCTACTGAAAGTGTATTTTTAAGTGGAAGCCCATATTATAATTTCTGGACCTACCTTGGCTTTCCACACTTCTAGGGGCTTCTTGGTATTTCTTACAGGACCAACACACAGTCAGACCAATTTCAAATATCAGCTTATCAAAGAACAAGGAATTGGAATAACTTAGAGTCCAAATTAATAATAACTAATAATAATTTCCTTATTTGATGGAACACCCCCAGATAATTGAATAAACTCATTGTTATCAGAACTGTGAGTCTCATATCTCCCCATATCAATCGTGGGGGAAACAGGGTCATAGAAATAGTAATAAAATGTGTTTTCTTTTTATTGACTAAGCCTACAGGCACAACTATGAGAACTCTAGCCACACACATTTCCCATGTCCTTCTTCCCCCCAAATTAAATTATTCCCAAGAGAGCAGGAGGATGCTGGCCTCGACGAGACTTGGCTTTGCACCTGTGCCCTCTGCCTCCTCCTGTCCTTCCTATTCAAAGAGCACTGGATTGTGCCTTTGGCTTTGGTGTTCTGCTGCTCTGTATGACACGCGGAGCTATACAATGGGGGTTACACATAGCTTTGCGTACGTGTTATACCCTGTAACACCCTGTAACACAGCCATAGGAGACTCTATCTTTCTGCTTTTACAGCCATAAAGAGGCATTAGGGAAAGAGCTCTCCTTTGTTTTTGGCATTTTGACCTCCCTCCTCAACTCTAGACAGAAACCTGGTGGGAGAGAGTGGGTGCTGGGAAAGTTAAGGGTGGGGGCAGCAGGAAGGCTGAGCCCTGCACCCCCATCTTGCTCAGAACCACTTCTTTGCTCACATTCACCCACACTCACTATTTTTTTCTTCCTTTCGAAATTTCCTCCCTTAAACTTCTTAGCCCCTTATGCAAACAGACCTCCAAATGGGCCCCTTTTATTGATCTAGGACAGTGATTTTCAATTGCCCTGCCACCAGCCAGTGTGCTATGAGAAAATCTTAGTTGTGCTATGAAAATTTTTAAAGAACGTTAGATAAATTATTTACCAAAAAAGTTCAAAGTACAGTAGGTATCTATTGTTTAACTGTTTTTCTTTGATCGACGTAATATACGTGTACCGTGGAAGCTTAACTATAGGTTCAAGTGTGCCATGAGATTAAAAAAAAAAAAAAAAGGTTGAAAAACTCTGGACTTGAAGTACCTAAAAATGCCTGAATTTGACCATCAAGATAGCCTAAGCTGTTCTTGAGACCCCAGCGACAATGGTATTGGTTAACAGGGGAACATTGCCCTGAAGAAGATAGGGGGGCAAGCAACATTTTATAGCAAAGTATCCTATAGTGAAGAAACAGTAAGCCCCTATTGATTTCTGGCCCACAGGGACGACTGTCATCAACAGAATGAAGAAAATAAGTTTATTGTTAACAATAAGTATATTGTTTTGCATTCCTGTATTAACATAGCCTTTTCCTCGAGCAAGAAGTTTGTTACATGAATCAATCAATAGCAATCCAAATAGAAGAATGTGGAAGAAATAAGGGCACAGGCAAGGCACCTCTTTCCACTAAAAATACCACACTTTCGTTTTGCTTGCAGGGTGGAGGGAGAATTTCCAGTGCTCTGGGGTGGTAGGAGCCAGCGAGTGAGCTCCTTTGTTGACAAGAAACAATTTAGAGAAAACACAGGGTCTCCCATGGACAGAGTGTATTTAAAAACCAAAGGTGGCTGGTGCACTAGATGTGGGCTCTTAGTTGATTTAGTAATAGGCTCCTCCACCCAGTGTTGAGGAAGAAATGTCGCCTTCCACTCACTCCTGCTGTTTGTAGCTTCTGGGATGTTGCTCTGTCATCCTGCCATGTAATTCTTCCCTCCTTTATCATGGTAGGCAGTTCTCATTCAGAAGATTTATGTAGCAGATAAAAGGAGAGGCATTAAGTGGTCAAAGATGACTAAGTGTGAGGGGTTAGAGAGTGTTTTTGCTGAGACTGCAAGACAAAGTATAAAAGAGAAAGAGAATTGTGTGTGAATGTTCAAGAGAGTTACTCAGATAAGGTGATAGTGCATAAAAGGCAGTCAGGTCAATTATTTGGTCTGGGTAACCAGAGAAGGTAAGGTCATTTTGAGTCCTAGTAAATCCCCTTGAGAAGAAGCAGCTGCCCACGTGTCCTAGGCCTCAAAGAAACCCATGACTGTTTGTGGAAGGAATCCTCTGGGTAAGGGCTGCAGTCAGATTCGGTTTTGTCTCAGTGATCTGGTGTGCGGTCAGTGGAAGGGCTTGGCCTCGGTGGCTGTGTGACAACAGCTTGCATAGGGGAAAATGCCTATCTACTGGACTTCTGAGGGTGGCAGGAAAGTTGCTGCCTTCTAGTTTGCTTGTTCTAAAATTAGTTTAATCTGAGAATAAATGCTTTAATTGTTCATTTAGCCTTTAAATTCAAATATTATTGGGAGACAGAGCATTAGCAAAAGAAAAAATCACACTAAAATGTAAATGATGGATATGCAAGTCTAAATGAGAAAGGGGGTTGCAGCAGAGGGGGGAGTGGCAAAGAAGAAATGTCATCTGCTGGGAACTCTGGGTGGAACTAACGCAGAGGTGTAGGGTGTGAGATGGCACTAAGGAGAGGCACTCTGGTCAGCAGAAGGAGGAAGAGCCGTGTCTCGGCTGTCATGGCGCCTGTTGATGTTGCCTGATGGCTATTCTTTCCCCCGTGCCAGGCAATAGTGACTGATTTTCCTTTCAAGATACCATCTCATTCTGCATGTCGTCCTGGAAGGACAAAGTTCTCCCATGACTTTCCCCAGCCTCTTGTGGCCCAATCTGCACAGAGGTCTCCATTATTTGGGGCACTGGCCTTCCATATGGCATGGTATATGGACACTGGGAGCAAGACAGTGTCTATTTCACTCTGGAAGTTCCAGTTATAGGGTTTATGCAACACTGGGGTTGCTGGATGCAATTTTCCCAAGAAGCATGAAAGAAACTGCCTACAGAACAAAGCCGTCACACAGAGGAAAGCAGAGCCACACTCGGCACTCCAATGGCATCACAAAAGGGCCTGGATCCTGCCTTGCTTGCAGGGAGAACACCCATAGTTACAAGAGCCTGAGTAGGACGTCTTTTGGTTTGAGAAAGCTGGGGTTGGATTTTTGTCATTTGAAACCTGATGCAAAGGGAATTAGAGAATAGGAAAGGCCAAAGGATTTTAATAAGAGTAGATAAAAGCTCTGTGTTTAGACGTTCCAGTTTTCCAATGGGCCTACACAGAAAAACACAAAATTGTTTGTGTTTCTTTGAGTATGACTTTGTCCTGGGACAAAAGCATGTAGGTTTTAGCTTTATCTGAGCAAGTTATCTAATTATACTTCCTCTTTTGTAATATAATATAAGAATAGAAGTAGCACCTGCTTCAGGGAGGTGACTACACACAGAGCTCTTAGCACATAGTGCCTGGAATACATATGCTACATTATAATACTTTCCTTGAATTTTCTCTCTCTCCTCTGTTCTTTTTCTTCTCCACCCCATGTCAAAAAAAGATGGAACCAGGTGTGCACCTGTAGCCCCAGCTATTCTGAAGATTAAAGCAAAAGGATTGCTTGAGCACAGGAGTTTGAGGCTAACCACAGCAACATAAGGAGACTTTGTGTCTCAGGAAAAAAAAAAAAAAAAGAGGAAAAAGTGGAAGAACTAGTCTGGTAAATATCAGGCAGAACTTGCCTTGAAGGTTGGGGGCTGGGAAGTGACTGAGCTGGTGAAGTTCGTAAATTGGGATAGAAGAGAATCTGGCAAGAATATACATTTGTCATACGTGAACTAAACACAAATCGATCACTTTGCTCACCCTAGCCCTAATGTCTTTCTGACCAGTGAACACTTAACACTTGCACATATTTTCTGGTATAATATTTTAAAGATAACTTGTAAGGCTGTAGAGAATTCATTCAACCAAATCACCTCTGAAACAGTGAACAGAATAATCCTAACATGATACAAAATATTAGATAATTCAAAAACAATCATAGGTATTTAGATGGGTGATACACATTTAGCTTAGAGTTAAAGGTACTTGGTTATAGAATATTTGAAATTTAAATAAATAGAGACCCTTTTGTGCATGGTCCCTTCCGATGCCATCAAAGAATATAAATTTGTGTGTTCCCATATTTGTGTATTTTTGTGAGATTTGTACAAGTAAGGTATTTTCATATATTTTTTTAAAGCCTAATATTATATAAAACTGCAGCCCCATAAAACCTGGAACCACTCCCTGTGAAAGACTTTAACACTATTACAATAGACTTCCTAGTGTATTGATAAGAAAAATAATCCACCAAAACTTGGAAATAAGACTAACAACAACCTTTCAGTATCATACCAGGGAAATGTTTGACAAACCCACCAATGAGCATTTAGTTACCTAGGAAAATGTAACTTCATTTGAATCCTTTTATATTAATGTTTAAAGGTCTTAGACTTTGTGAAATTACATGTTAACTTGTAGATGTTTTTATCTACTAGAGACACGAATGATTTCTGTCCAAAAGAAAAAATAACCGGACAGCGCCTGTGGCTCAAGGAGTAGGGTGCCAGCCCCGTATACTGGAGGTGGCAGGCTTATGTCCAGCCCTGGCCAAAAAACTGAAAAAAAGAAAAGATAACATCAAAGCCCTGTGAGTCGTTAGCCAGTTGTGTATCTAATCTAGTAATCCCATTCTAACCATCTTTATTTTTCTTGTTGCCAATGAGCAGTTCCGCCAGTATTCTTTTCATTTGATCTATCATTTTACCAGTTCCCTGATTAGTGAATTGAATAACTTGTTTGGCATGAGTTCATTCTGCATTTGTACAAGAGTTAAGTCTTTACTTTTTAAAAAATTATACTTTGATAGTACAGGCAGTCCCTGGGTTATGAATGAGATAGGTTCTGCAGGTTTGTTCTTAAGTTGAATTTGTATGTAAGTTGAAACAGGTACATTTAACTATTCCCTGTTCTAGCCTCCGCTCATAAGTTGCAAGTTGTATGTCAGTCAGACATTTGTAACCTGGGGACTTACTGTAATAGCTTCCATTTGTAAGTGAGAATTATACAGAAGTAGGATGTGTGTGACTTGGGGACTTCCTGTATGTTGAACTCTTCAAAGAAAATCATTCTACTTATAATTTATTATGACATGGTCAAATACGTATCACACATCTACCTGATTATCTATATAGCTGTCAGGAGATTAATTGGGCTTGAGCTCTCATCCCAAATGACCCATTGATTCAATGCAATCACTATCGAAATTTGAGTGGGCTTTTTCAAAAGAGAAATGAACAAGTTGGCTCTAACATTTATGTGTAAATAAAAAGGACCTAGCATAGCCAAAATAATTTTAAAGTAAAAAACAAAAACCAAACAAAAACAAAGGTGGAGAGCTAATACTACTTGATGTCAAAATTTATTATAAAGCTATAACAGATATAACTTTTGGGTGCCAGATATAACTACAAGAGGTACAATCTACCTAACAAATTCAAATATGGTGACTTGGTTGTTTGTACCCTCACATTAACCTGAAATTTTAAAAAAAGCTAAAGCAATCAAGACAGTGAAGTATTGACCTAAGGATTTACATACAAATCAATTAGCAAAATAGGTTAATAGAAAGTCGGGAGCAGGCTCACTGGCATATGGTTAACTGGTTTCCAACAAATGACCCAAAGAATATCAATGTGAGAAAAGGTGGTCATTTCAACAATGGTACTAGAGCAATCGAGTATTTATATGCAAAAAGTACTTTGTGATTTACCTTAAATTATCTAAAAAATTAGTTTGAAGTGGATTATAGGCCTAAACGTTAGAGTTGAAACTTCAAAACTTCTGGAAGAAATCATGGGCAAAGCTCTTTGTGTCTTTGCATTAAGCAAAATCTTCTTTTTTAAAATTTTAGGTTAATATCAGGGAATAAACAGATTCCATAGTTTGCATTTGTAAGGTTAAAGTCTGATTTGTAGATGTGTCACCCAGGTGGTGTGCCATATATCCACGCAATGTACCCTTGGGTGGAAGTTTACCCAACCCTGAAAAGTGTGATCCATAAAAGAAATAAATTTCACTTCATTAAAATTAAAACCTGGCTCGGCTCCATCTTAGCTCAGTGGATAGGGCACCGGCCACATCACCCAGGCTGGTGAGTTTAAACCCAGCCCGGGCCAGCTAAACAATGACAACTGCCACAAAAAAAAAAAAAGAAAGAAAGAAAGAAAGAAAAGAAAAGAACAATAGCCAGGTGTTGTGGTGGGCACCTAGTCTCAGCTATTTGGGAGGCTGAAGCAAGGGAATCACTTAAGCCCAAGAGTTTGAGGGTGCTGTAAGCTGTGACGCCTAAATAACAAGAGCGATATAGTGAGACTCTGTCTCAAAAAAAAATTTTTTTTTAATTAAAACTTTTTTCTCTTCAAAAGACACCTCTAAGCAAAGGAAAAGGTAAACTGTGGCATGGGAGAAAAATGCTTGCAAAACGTATATGATAAAGAACCAATACAGAATATAAAGAGAACACATTCATGGGCAACTAAACTATTTGATTTAAAAATGTGCAAAAGGACTCGGCGCCTATGGCTCAAGGGGCTAAGGCGCCAGTCACATACACCTGAGCTGGCGGGTTCGAATCCAGCCTGGACCTGCCAAACAACAATGGTGGCTGCAACCAAAAAATGGCCAGGCGTTGTGGTGGGCGCCTGTAGTCCCAGCTACTTGGGAGGCAGAGGCAGGAGACTCACTTGAGCCCAGGAATTGGAGGTTGCTGTGAGCTGTGATGCCACGGC
>CAUYON010137569.1:0-31501 GCA_963573935.1 Arctocebus calabarensis | reverse complement strand
GTAGATACAGAGTCTCACTATCTCGCCCTGGGTAGAGTGCCGTGGCGTCACACTGCTCACAGCAACCTCCAGCTCTTGGACTTAAGCGATTCTCTTGCCTCAGCCTCCCGAGTAGCTGGGACTACAGGCGCCCGCCACAGCGCCCGGCTATTTTTTTTTGTTTGTTTTGCAGTTCGGCCGAGGCTGGGCTTGAACCCGCCACCTTCGGTATATGGGGCCGGCGCCCTACTCGCTGAGCCACAGGAGCCGCCCCAACAACCAGTATTCTTAAAAGCAAAAGAGAGCGGTGGACGAGAACCCAGGAGCGGGCAGTGTGAGGGGATTCGGCCTGAGGTCACGGCTCTGAAGATGGAGGCAGGGCTGAGATGCCGGGAGAGAGTGTGGAACCGATTCTCCCGAGTGCACCGGGGAAGGAAGCCACCAGCGTCTTGGTTTTGGCCCAGTGAGGCCTGTGTTGGATTTCCGGTCTGTCGAAATGTAA
Organism: Arctocebus calabarensis; assembly: GCA_963573935.1. NCBI lineage: Eukaryota > Metazoa > Chordata > Mammalia > Primates > Lorisidae > Arctocebus > Arctocebus calabarensis. The sequence continues at coordinate 31,020 of CAUYON010137569.1, read as the reverse complement.
GATAGTTAATTTGTGTTTCGTTTAGCCACTAAGCTTGTGGTAATTTGTCACAACAGCGCAAGAAAACAAACACAGATGGTTTTCATCAAAATTGGGCTCAGAGCTTAGCAGCAGGTGCTTAACGGGACCCTCCTGAAGGCCTGAGGGTTGCACAGCCAAGGTTGTGGCCACTCGGTTCTCACCATCCTGAGTCATCCCAGTGACATTCAGCTTAGTGTGGCTCAAAATGGAGGAAATAAACACACACCCACGAGAAGGTGTCACATGGACACTTGGACACAGGTACTTGTAAAAGAATAGAGAAGGGCTCGGCGCCTGTAGCTCAGCAGCTAGGGCGCCAGCCACATACACTGAAGCTGGCAGGTTCGAATCCAGCCCGGGTCTGCCAAACAACGATGACAACTACAACCAGAAAATAGCCGGGCGTTGTGGCGGGCACCTGTAGTCCCAGCTACTACTTGGGAGGCTGAGGCAAGAAAATCACTTAAGCCCAGGAGCCGGAGGTTGCTGTGAGCTGTGACGCCACGGCACTCTACCCAGGGTGACAGCTTGAGACTCTGTCTCAAAAAATAAAAAATAAAAAATAAATAAAAGAATGGAGAGGCCCGTGTGTTGAGCGTGTGGCCGGCGAGAGTGGTGGTGCCAGCTACACACTGCCTTTATTCCATGTCTGGGCCCAAGACTTAGGTTCTGGCCGGCCCCCTGGGGGTGACGTGGCATCTGTCCCCTCAGACCTCTGAGGCACAGGAGGGGGCAGGCATGTGTCTGGGCAGCATTCCCACAAGGCCGCCGCCCTCCTCGTCACAGCCTGCTCCTCCTGGTTGAGTCACCCCTGACTTGGGCAGAGCAGGCCTGGTTCTTGCAGGCCGAGGTCCTCGAGAGCAGGAAAGCCAGTCCCTGCCTTTTCTGTCTTAGAGAGACCACGCTTCGTAAGTACCAGGAACACAAACGTTCTTGCAGTCAGGTCTCGCTGACCAGTACTGGCTCCACGGTTTGCTATTGAATCTTAGAAATTGCAGGTCATAAACAGCCTTTTCTTTCCTCATCTCCCAAAGCTGGGTAATCACAACAAAACTTGAACTTCCTTCCCACCCAGTATCCCTCTTTACGGTTAACTTGCACAGCCAGCTCTCCGGGTGACCAGCTTGTCCAAACTGACCAGGTGCTCCCAGTTTTACATGGACCGTCTGGTGAGGTGGGAGGCCCTCAGTCCTCAGCCAGCTGGGACGCTTGATCCAAACTGTCCCTCCCACAGGGAGGCCCGCTTGGCGGGAGCTCCGGCTCTTCCTTTGCTCAAGCGGGAGCAGGTGGGGCTGAGTCAGCACCTGCCAGGAGAGGAGCTGAGGCCTCCCTGCAGCTGCCTCCTGATTCCTGCTTCTCTCCACAGCTCCACGCACAGCCGGGCTGGGAGGGGTCAGGATGGGAGACCTGAGCTGTCTGTCCTGCCCGGTCAGGCCAGGGCCCCAAGGGCCCCCGACTCGGTAGCGCCAACTGTCCCTGGGAGAAAGTTAGTGCTGAGCAGCGTTATAGCCTGGGTCTGGGAGGGGTTCCACCAACATCACTGCTTGAAAGATGGGGAAACTGAGTCAGTAAGGGAGGAGATTTCTTCAAGAAAAATTTTGGCAACTCAACATCACCGTGCAGTGCACTGGTGGGCACCAGAGTGGCACAGGGCTGAAGACTTGGGCTTCAGCCCCATCTTGCCCCACGTACCATCTTGAGGAAGCAATCCCTGTGCCCAGGTGGAGTCGCCCAAAGCCAACTTAACAAATGGTCGCATTATCAAATCTACTGGGCTTTTTGATCTATTTGTAAAACTGAAAATATATAGCAAATCCTTTAGGGCGCAGTGGATTAGAAGATCTCTGTGATGTTTTGTTTAACTAATGCTTCTTTTTCCTTTGTATCAGTATTTTAACAAATATTGTGGGTCTCCTCCAAACAGGGGTCAATCTGCGTGCTGCTGCTAACTTCAGCTGCTGACTCAGGATGAGAGAAGGGAGGAGAGGGAGGCGGGGATTGAGGGAAGGGGAGGCCTTGGGGGCGGAGGTGGGAGGGGCTGAGGACCGTGGGGTGGAGACAGAGGGCACCGATTCATTAATACAGAGGGTGCCAAAAATACACACACATGTTACGAAAGGAAAAAAGACTATATTAAATTTGTAATACTCAAGTCACATTTGACTTCTGCTACGATAAGAGGTGCTCAGCGTGACTTGTATTCATCTTTTGTTATTGGTATATACTGAGTATTACAGTTTTGTTTTTTTTTTTTTGAGACAGAGCCTCAAGCTGTCGCCCTGGGTAGAGTGCTGTTGCATTACAGCTCACAGCAACCTCCAATTCCTCACAACGCCCGGCTATTTTTGTTTGGGTTGCAGCCGTCATTGTTGGTTGGTGGGCCCAGGCTAGATTTGAACCCGCCAGCTCAGGTTTACATGGCTGGCTCCTTAGCCCGCTGAGCCACAGGCGCTAAGCCAGCTTTTTTTTTTTTTTTTGAGACAGAGTCTTAAGCTGTCACCCTAGGTATAGTACCATGGTATCACAGCTCACAGCAACCTCAAACTCTTGGGCTGAAGGGATTCTCTTGCCTCCCAAGTAGCTGGGACTACAGGCGCCCGCCACAGTGCCCGGCTATTTTTTGGTTGTAGTTGTCATTGTTGTTTGGCAGGCCCGGGTTGGATTTGAACCCGCCAGCTCTGGTGTAAGTGGCTGGCCCCCTAGCCACTTGAGCTACAGGAGCCAAGCCGAGTATTACAATTTTGATGCAGTTTTATCCTTTCTTAAAATGTGTATGCATTTTTGGTACCCTCTGTATATTCTTATAAAGAAAACTTTATTCAAACACTGTTCATTGAAAAATTCTGGGATATATTACTAAATACTTTTTATAAAGTTTTTCATGATGGAAAATTTTGAACAGAGGCAAAAATAGATTAATATACTGAGCTCGAGTGCCCACGTGCACTGTCACAGAGAACAACACATGGCCGGTCTCATCATATCTCTCCTCCCACCATCCTCTCCTCCCCTAAACCTGCATTCTTTTTAAGTAATTCCAGCTGTATCATTTCATCTGTAAATATGATTGGCTAAATTCTCAAGTTTGCTGAATACATTCTTGAAAATACTGAATGTATTCTAGAGGAGGAGAGATTGTTACAAATATATTTTTAAATATACACACTTTCACATCTGCCTCCCTTCTCTTTCAACCTCCTCTCTTTATTCTTTTCTCTCTTTTTCCTTGATCTTCAACTTCACCTCTCCGTCCTCCCCAGCCTGCCTTAACCTCCAAACCACCACTCTGGCTGGTTGACAACCCAGCCCCTGCTGAGCAGACCCGCCCCTCTGTCCCTCCCCATGCAGAAGTCCTTGCACTTTGCTTCTGTTTTTTCTAGTAAAGCAGCAGACAGCTGGACAGAGACAAGTCCAGCACACTTTGAATGCTGTTATAAAGTCAAATGGAGAAGGGTTAGCCTAAATTTAGCTGACATCTTAAAAAAAAAACAAACAAAAAACTATCCATTATGAATCACAGTAAAGTGTAAGTCACTAGAGTTAATGATATTGATATATTGATTGAATTGTCTTTTTGTGTGTGTGAGAGACAGTCTCACTTGGTAGAGTGCTATGGTATCATAGCTCACAGCAACCTCAAACTCTTGGGCTCAAACGATTTGCTTGCCTCAGCATCCCTGGTAGCCGTGACTATAGGTGCCCGCCACAACACCTGCCTATTTTTTAGACCTGGGGTCTTCTTCTTCCTCAGTCTGGTTGTGAACTCCTGAGCTTAGGCAATCTACTTGCCTTAGCCTCCCAGAGTGCCAGGATTACAGGTGTAGTTTTTCTGTTTTTAGTAAAGACGGTGTATTGTTCTTGCTCAGGCTGGTCTCGAACTCCTGAGCTCAGGCTATCTGCCTGCCTCGGCCTCCGAGAGTGCCAGGATTACAGGCATGAGCCACCACACCGCTTGCATTGCCTTTTGATGCATTAACTTAGAGCCGTCTGAGTTTGGAGGAGCTGTTACCTTTCAGAGCCTCAGTCTTCCCTGCCAAGGGGGGAAGTTTGGACAATAGCAGTGGTTTTCAAACTGCTTTTGGAAGCAGACTCCTTTTTTCTCCCACCCAAAGCCTTGGAGAACCCCAGCATGCATGACAGTTAAAGGCAGAGACCAGCGGGTCCACAAGAGCAGATGCCGAGACGTGGCTGCCTGGGTTAAAGCCCCACAGCCCGTCTGTGCCTCATTGTTCCTCTGCCAAATGGGTCTAGAGATGTTGAGAGATTTCCTGGGATTAAATACATGAAAAAGACTTAGCTGGGGCTTGGCGTGCATAGTAAGTGCTCCTTGAACACCGGCCATCACTCTTACTTACTGTGCCCCTGGCCGGGTCTTAGCCACTGCCCTCCCTCACTTTCAGGCAGCCCCTGCCCCTACAAACACCCCTTCCTTCTGGGCTCAGGAACACGAGTCTTCTGGGCTCTATGTTTTCGAGTCTCACGGAGACTGAGTTCTGAGCCATCCAAGTCAGGCAGGGCCAGGAAAAGGACCCGGGAGCTCTGGTGTCCAGGCTTCTGTCCTGTGCTCTCAGGTCCCCTAAGAGGGATATCGGGGCAGCGAATGCAGCATTCGGTCCCTGTACCTCTGCCGGGGCCCTAAGTGCAGCCTCTTTGAGGTCTTTGCCCAGCCCAGGGGTCCTTTCCAGCTTTCATGGAATTTGCCTCTGAAGTCCTGGTCAGACAGACCCAGAGACCTGGCAAAACAACCTTCCCCCACCAGCTTCCCACCGCTGCCCAACACTGCCTCTTCTCTTCCCACTGGAAGGGTCCAGCGGTAAGATCAAGTGTGAAGTTAATTGTCATTATGGACAACTGCAGCTCGGTTGTCATGGCAACCTGCCATGCAGGGCTCCTTGGCAGGACCTTCCTTCCTTCCTCTCCTGCATTTCCATGAGGAGCCATGTTGGGAGGAGATAGTGAGAAACTGCAGAAATGTTTCCTTCGTGGCAGGAGTCTGAAATGAGGAGGGGGCCCTGAGCCCCCAGCAGCAGGAGGGAGGCCTCCCCATGCTCCCCCTTCCCCTGTGCCTCCCTGTGCCCCATCCCCCCAACCCTGTGCCCTGCCTCATGCTTCCTCCCCATGCTGCCCATGCCCCCCTCACCCCCCACTTTCCTGCTCTGTGTTTGAGGAGATGTGGCTGCTCTGAGGCCTGGGGCTGGCCCTGGGTGTCCAGGCAGGAAGGAACAGCAGAGGTTCTGACCCCATGTAGATCTAGGTGACCCTGTCACTTCAGGGTTCTGAGCCCAGGTTTCTCTGTCTGTAAATTGGGATGGTAACAGCCACCTCCCGGATCTGTCCTGCAGGTTGGATGGGCTGAGGCCAAGTCATACCACAGGGGCCGGGAAGGGTCAGTGCCCCCTCCTCTTTCCTGTCCTTGGCATTGCACTTGAGAATGGAGGAAGTGCCTCTGACCAGCACTGCCTGATGTAGTGGTTCTCAAAGGGGGATCCCTGAAACAGCAGCATTTGTGCTGCCTGGAAACGTGTTAGATATAAAAATTCTCGGGCCTCACCCTAGACTGAATCAGAAACTTCAAGGTGGGGTGTTGGCAATCTGTGTTGGATGCCCCTTGAGCCCCAGCACACTAATGATTTAGGGATGAGGCACCTGCACCTGCTTCCCTGAGAGGCTGCTCCCACCTCTGCCCTCACCCTGAGCTGCAGCCCCTAGGGGACCCCCACCCACTCTGGGTGAGTCTGGGCTGGGCCCAACGGGGTGCGGGCAGGACAGGCCGGCAGACCCCATTTCTGTGTGAGGGGTCCCCTCCTGGCTCACAGATGGGGCCTCTCGCTGTGTCCTCTCATGCTCTCGCCTTACGCAGGCATCTCTGGTGTCTCTGCCTCTTCTTAAAAGGACACCAGTTCCACTGGATTAGGGCCCCACACTTGGGACCTCATTGACTCTTAATTATCTCCTGAAGACCCCATCTCCAAATACAATCTCCCTGGGTTTGGGGCTTCAACCTGTGAATTTGGGGGAACATACTGCAGTCCACGTTACTTGGCCCCCCAACTTTGGGCATCTTTCTGCTTGAGGGGTGCCAAAGGGCGGCAGGTGTCAGGGTCTGGGCCCCTGGGCTCAGTCTGTGAGCTGGGGTTTGGAATGTTCTATTCCAAACGCACCACGCTGCAGGGAGGGTGCTATGGGTCGTCCTGGTTATCTTGGAACCTTCTGTTTGAGAGGTCACAAGTCAAAAGGTCCCAGTCCTGGCCACATGTGGCGGCTGTATCCTCAGAAGGAAACACTGCTGAACAGCTGATGCTCACTGAGCATTTACTACGCACCAGAGCTGTGCTAAGTGCCTCGTATGCATCAACTCATTCAGTTTCCATGATGATCTGTACAGGTGTGGCCAGTTTGCACCCCAGTCCTCAGATGAGGATGGTGGCACAGAAAGGTCAGGCAGGTACGCAGGAGGTCACGATCGAAGCCCAGGCACTGTCTGGCCCCGGACACGCCCTGCTCCATCCAGCTGCACCTGTCACCATATGGCTACAGGAAGGAGAGGAGCCTCACCAGGTTGGCCACCCCCACATCCTGCAGGTAGTGGCCCCTACTCCTCTCGGGGGTTCAGACCAATTGGTCTGGAGGCTGAGAAGGTCAGGTGGAAATGGTCTGAGCGCGGAGGGATGTGCGGAGCTGTCTCGAGGAGAGGGGGATGACTCATCAGCCATGAAACCGGAGCCTTCTGGAAACCAGAAGCTGAGCAGGGCAAGAAGGGACGATGCTGGAGGCTTTGAGTTTATGATATTCCAGGACTTGGGCTCAGCTCAGCCTGGGTCAGGCCCCTGCTGGGGCAGGAGCCTGAACTATGACCCCTGGACCTGATGTCATCAGGTTGAGGAGGGGCTGGGTCAGGGGCTGGTCAGAGCGTAGCCCCACCCTCCACGCCAGCTGGGCAGTGACAGTGAGAGGAGGGCAGTCCCTGGCATGTGATCCAGGGCGAGGGACTAGAACTCTCTTAGGTCCCAATGTCTCTGTGTCAGGGAACACGGGCACTGACCAAAGGAGAGGATGTTAAAATGTCTGGCACGAGGCAGGCTGGGGTGAAGGCAGGGCCAAGCCCAATCCGTGTAAACACCCCCAGCTCCTGGCCCAGAGCTGGCACAGAGAGGATGCTCCCTTCCCTTCAGAGGGCGCTCAGGTGGTGGGGGCGATGGTGGGGATAAGGTCATGGCGGTGATGATGGTGATGGTGACGATGATGAGACTGCTGATGACCATGGTGTCAACACAAATCCCCGCGCACACTTCCTGTGCTCTGAGCTCTGTCTCTCACCCGCTCTTGCTGAGCGGCACTCTGGCCACCCACCCATGACTGTGAGGACTATTTCTACCCAAGGAGCGAAACTAATTCTAATTATGACATTTCTCTCCAAAGAACAACCCCTGGGTTTTTCTTGTGCACAAAGGCATGGAGAAAAGAGCAGTCTGTCCCGTAGGCCCTGGCATTGCCCCTGAACTCCTCCCGCTACAGCTGGGGGCCAGGAAGCTGCCTTGAGGCTCGTTCCCAATCAGCTCAGATGCCACCTGTGCCTGGAGCCTGCTGTGTCTGTCAGCCCCTGAGTGGCAGGCTCTTAGCAGAGCCAGGACACTCTCCAGGGCAGCATGGCCTTGATCAAAGTAGGACGCTGGGCTGTGCATTTATGAGCTGTGTGACCTCAGCACGCTCCCTAACCTCTCTAAACCTTGCATGCCATTTTGGAAGGTTAGTAAGATTGTGCCTGTGAGAGGTCATAGTGCCATACAGATCAGTGCCCATGATGGCAGGGGGGCGGCCCGAGGGCCTGGGATGCGCTGGTGGCAGAGGGTCGCCAGTGGGCTAGATCCAGAAAGGCTGCACCTGGGAGGGCCTGGCCCATGGGAAGGGCTGCTGCTGGCTGCCATGTGGGCAGAGGAGGGGTCACTGCCCACAAACGGAAGTCCCCAGGTTGGAGCAGTTACCAGGCTGATTTTTACCACTGGAACGGGGCAGGGGAGAAGGGAACTGGGACCTTCTTGGCTACAGGGTTTGTCAGCACCTGGGAAACCTAGGTCATGTTGGCTGTGCAGGAAACAGCCCGGGGCCAGAGCTCAGGATCTGGGGTCCAGCCTGTCCCTACTGACCAGACTTCCATGATGGGTCTGGGGGGAACACAGAGCCTGGGCCCTGCTCTCCCCAGACCTGAGGAGAGCTGCGGGCACTTCCAGGGCCTGACTCCTGCTGGGGTGGGGGGCTTGGTGTTGACAATAAGGGCAGACAGGGACACAATTAGGGTCAGCCCTGCAGCTGAGCAGCAGGAGGTGAGCATGACCTTAGGTGACTCCATGTCCCTGAGGAATCTGCATGCCACTCGCAAACTGCCTCTTCCAGGAATCTCAGGAAGGCTCCAGTGGACACACTGGAGGTGGAAGGAGGTGGGCACAGAGACTGGGCAGGTGGGGACTGCGTGCTGCTGTGCAAAGCGGAGTTTCCGAGGCTGCAGCCAGCAGAGTTGGAGGGAGGGGGCGAGGTCATCTCAGCCTGGAGGCCGATGTGTATGTTTGTCTCATTCTGCAGACCACTCAGCCCTTCCTGAGATCCTGGGAGGATGCAGTCTGCAGGTGGCAAGACAGCCAAAAGTGGCGTGCAGACTCCTGCTGGGTCACAGAGTCACCTAAGTCTGGGAAGGCCCCAGGTAGCAGACAGATCAAAGCGTTCAGGAGAGGCTTCCTCCTTTGTAGGACTTCTGAGAAACTTTAATGGGCAAGGGACTCTCCTGACACTCAGACAATAGCAGATTGGGCAGGGCTTTGCCCCCCTCGGTGACTGTAGAACCCTCTCCCTACAGCAGCTTGTGGTGGTCTGGGGCTGGGGAGCACCTGCTCAGGACGAGGCTTCCATTGGCCTTGCCCACGTTCAGCCAAGGTGTGTAATCCCTCTGGCATGAGAGCAGGCTCAGGAAGGAAGCCCCTGCCTGGGTGGAAGAGAGACCCCGAGAGACAGGTGGGGGCCTCCTCTCCAGCTCCCCAGGGCTGGCCTCTTGGGGCCCTGTCTTCCTGTCTGAGATCTGCGAGGAAGCCCATTTCCATACCCCAGCCAGGAGGCAGAGTGTGAAGACATGTGCCTGGGGTCAGCCCTGCCCCACCCTGGCAGGCAGTGCTCAGAGACGATGCATTTGGACCCTGAACACCCAACTTCATGGGTTCTGGGCCCTTCCTCTCCATGGCTGGGCTTCCATCTGACACCTCCTCTGCCAGACAACTTCTATCAGCCAGTGTGAAGTACATTTGGCCTCTTGTGGCCTCTGACTGTGTGTCCCTTCTACTTCTCTGTCTCCTGTGTGTGGATTCCTCCTGGAGAAGCCCCTCCAGGGGGCCACAGCCTACCCACCTGGACTTGCCCCCCGCTCCCCCTCTGCTCTGAGCAGCCCCTAGACTTTCTGGGGCTCTGGCACAGGACTTTCTCCTGCAGAAGAGCTTAGGGGCACGCCAGAGTCATCTGGTGGCCTCTTTCTTCTTTCGCCAGGCCTCCCCTGTCTGTTCTCTGCTCTTTTCTACCCTGCCTGGGCCCAAGGGGCTGAGCTGTGTGGACTTTGACAGTAACAGCCACGGGCATGGGGAGCCCAGGATGAAGGCAAGTACAGGAGAGAGAGGTTGGCAAGCTCTCCCCAGGGCTGCAGTCGGGTGGGGCTTCTCCCTCTTTCCGCCTCCTCTCCTCCGGCCTCTCATTCTTATGAGGCTCCAGGAGGACTGCGGTAGGCCTGGGGGTGGTGACAGGGCTGGATGCCAGGTGCCTTGATGTCCCTCCCTTCTGTCCATTCCTCTGAAAACAGCCTCTGCATTACACACTTTTCCAAATGCCAGCTGAGTGTGCCCCTCCTCCCTGCGCAGGGGTGGAGGCCTCTGTCAGGCTGCATGTGGGCACAGCACTGAGACAGTCCTCGTAGCAAACATCACAGAGAGTCCACTACCTGCCAGGGGTCCTCCCGGGCACTTGTGAGTCATGTAATGAGGCTTCTGATTTCTTGTCTTCAAGCCTCCAATTCAGGTTACTCAGGCCTCCTGCCCTAACTGTGCAGCTCTGCCAGGGGCAATGACAGACCCAGGTTTCAGGATTCCCCAGCAAAGTCGGCAGCAGTCACAAAGCAACCTCTCGCCACCTGAGGGTGGGGCTGGGTTTTCTGAGAGCAAGCATGAGATTGCATTGCCAAAACCAAAGTTGTCAAAACAACCGGGATGAAAGACAGTTTGGACGAAGCACAGGGAACGGGGCACGGGGGTGTGGCCCTGGACATTTCTATCGCAGGCGGCCAGGGCTGCAGCGTGGAGCTGAGAGGCATTGCTCAAATTAACATAAATCCCGTGAACCTTCAGTCCACTTCAGGGCTTAAGGCCAAACATAAACACATTTCAGTCATTTCAGAATCTGGAGGAGTTTGAATAATTCAGTCACATCATCATTTACTCCAAAATGCCTCATTTCATCCCATGAGTCATCTCTGAAAGAAAGAAAGATGTATATGGCCAACAGCGTGGTCTTAGGATGAGGAGAGCTGGGAAAGCTTGTAAGAGCAAGGAGGCTGCCTGCTCCCTGGAAGGACATAGCCATCGCTGGGCTCAGTCCTCGACAAAGGCCCCCAAGGGAGATGGCCATTGTGTGAAGGTCAACTCTGCCATCCTCCCCTCTCCTCCCTCACCGCCCTGTTCACCCCGCCCTGGTCACAGAGCCAACTCCATGTCCTTCTCCTGCCTCCTTGGTGCGCTGGGAAAATCTGAGTTCAAGGTCTGATTCTACCTCGTGCTTGACTTTGGGCAAATATTTATTTAGCCTCTTGGTGTTATCTGTTTTCAGTGGTGAAAAGAGGATAGTATTGCTCCTCACCCTGCCATCTGGGGCTTTGGGGCTGACGTCCACCAGGGAGGTGGCCCTTATGGTCACTGGTTTAACCTGTAACCCATTTCTGATCCTTCAGCCTCTGGGAAAGGCATTTGTCACAATGGTGAGGGCTACAGGGAAGCTCACTGGGGGGTGACAGTCACATCCTGGGACAGCGACCACATGGTGGTTCAGGAGGTCCCAGAAGGATGGGTGGGTATGGAGCTGGGCTTGGGAGGAAGGAAGGGGGCAGAGGGCTCTGCTGGACATTGCAGGCCTCCGAGGGCCCCAGCCTCTCATCTCTCTGGCTCAGCCTCTGGGCCTCAACAATGCCTCTTTCAAGCGGGATAATGTCCCTGCCTCGGAGGGTTACATGGGCTAAGTGAAGCCACCGGTAGGGAATGCTCAGAAAGGGCGACTCGTGGGTGCTCAGTGCTGCTGTGTGACTGACCATCGCTGGCCAGGAGCTCTGTGAGCTGCAGGGCTCTCCTGCCTGTACCCCACTCTCTCCCAGGCTCTTCCCCCGCCCCTGCCCAGCCAGCCTGGGGGGCACCTAGAAACTCCCCGGCACAGGGGCTGCTCACACTGCCTGGAGGAGGTCCAGCAGCACTGGGCAGGTGTAGGGCTTGGGTACAGCCTGTGGAGTGCACACCTGAGCCAGGAGGCTGTGGGGCAGGCCTGGGAAGGGATGTGGGTCCTTACTAGGCAAGATCCCCCGAGCATCTAGTCCTTCCACTTTCTGCATTAAGACAAAGTCATGCCTGTAACATTAAAGACTGGAATAGGGTGGTGTATGCCAGAGGTGGTGGGTTCAAACCCAGCCCCAGCCAAAAACTGCAAAAAAAAAAATAATGAATAAATAATAAAGCCTGGAACAATCTAATCTTCACTCCCACGCGGAACTGAGTGTCTGCTCCCCTATGGTTCCCCTGATCCGTCCCAGGACTCCGCAGAGCAGGGAAGCAGCTTCAGAGCCTTGGCTGACTTTCGAAAGGCCAGGCGTATGGAGAGAAGAACCCCAGAGACTTCCCGTGCAGCTGGCGGAGGAGTGCCCCTTGCAGAGGCTGTCCCAAGATCCTGCAGGGACTCCACCTGGGGCATGGCCTAGGGCCTCGTCCCCTCGGGCACACCTGGAGCACATCCACTCTGCCTCTGCCGCAGATGAAAGGAACAGCCACTGGGCCACAGTGAGAGGAAACTTCCTTCCTCCCCAGGAGCCATCAGTGCTCTCTGCCCCGTGTGTGCCCTGCGAGCCTTCAGCAGGACAGTCAAATGGGAATGCTGCCATCAGGATGGGGCAGTCCTCGGCTTCTGGTCCTCCCTCACTGACTAGCCCTTTGTCCAAAGTTACCTCTTCTTCATAGCTGGGGGCGAGGTCTGTGTCCTGGTTCAGGGGGAAGCCCAAGCCGGCTGATTATGTGGAGCTGGAGGGGGTGGGGGCGTGGGAGACCCTGCCTGAAGGTGGGTCTTCCTGTCAAGTTCTGGCCCATCTGTAAAGCTGCAATCTTCCTCCCTGACCTTCCAGAACAAGGAAGGTCATTCTTCTTCCCACCTCTTCTTTTTCTGAGCTTTCTGTTGGCTCTTGCTACAGATTCTGGAGACACACAGGAACTTTTCGGGCTGCAGTTTGGCCAAAAGGCCAATCAAGGAGAGGTGTTCATGTGGGCAAGGACAGGCGTGCTGTCCCCCCTCCCATCACAACCCTGCTCCCTGGAAATATCACCCGCAAGGGCCACACACCCCCCTGCACCTGGCGGGGGAGCAGCGATGAGCCAGCCAGCAGGCAGCCGGGCTGGTCTGCTAATCCATCTCTGCTCAGCAGCGTGTTCATTGTATCGGCCTAGGCAGCATGGCTTAGAGGATGGTCTGAGGCCAGTCTGGCAGCGATTCTTTCCTGAGTAAGTTGCTTCACCTCCCCACACCTCAGTTTCCTCAATTGTAAAGTGGGGGTGGGGGGTGATTAAGGATGACAACTACTCTCGTGAGGGTTGAATGACTTAACACACGTGAGGGTCTGCTCCTGTGGGCAAGTCAGACCCATCAGGGTCTTTCCCCAGGGAACTTGAACTCTGAGCCTCATGCTGAGGGCACAAAGACTCAAAGGTGGCCGAGCCTCCCACCAAGTGCTTGCTGAGAGATTGCTGGTCGGCTCCTGCCAGCTGGCCCCCTGCAGCAGCCTGGAGCTCTCTGGTCCCTGTTCCTCCTAAGGCTGTTCGGCTCTTTTTGTGATTCCCTGAGTATCCCTTGGCCTCGGAAGTTACTCCTCTTTTCCCTTAGAATTAGCCAGAGTATTGTTCACATCCCAAGAACCCTGACGGATACACCCCTAGTGGTTGAGATAAGCAGAAGGTGGGCTTCTTTCACCTACGGTTTGGCCTCCTCTGATTAAAGAGCCCAACTTCTAGGACAGACTGACGAGTCAGAGGAAGAAGAGAAGCCCAGAAGAGAGCTGTGTCTAGCCTGGGGGATCAGAGGAGGCTTCCTGAAGGTGGTGATGCCTGAGAGTTTATCTGGGCATAGGGTCTCATGCCTTAGAATAACTCCAGTACTCTTAAGAGGACGGGGAGGAAGGAATTCTTGAGGTCAGGAGTTGAAGACCAGCCTGGACAACATAGCAAGACCCCATCTCTAAAAAAAAATTTAAAAATTAGCAGGATGTGGTGGTGCATGCTTATAGTCACAGGTGCTCAGGAGGCTGAAGCAGGAGATTGCTTGAGCTCAAGAGTTTGAAATTGTAGTGAGCTACGATTGTGCCACTGCACTCCAGCCTGAGCAATAGGGCAGGACCCTGTCCCGAAAATTAGATAAATAATTTTTTTTAATTAAAAGACATGAACCAGGTAAGACTCCAGGTAGAAGGAACATATAGGCAATAGGGAGGAATAAGACGAACTGGGCTGTGGGCAGCTGCCACTCTGTCCTCTGGCAGAGGAGCCAGCTGAGGCTCTGATGGAACACCCTGAACAGCCTGCAGGACTTCTGCAAACAGTTGCTGGCTGTGTTCCCACCAGGCCTTTTAGCACCGATCTCAGCCATGAGCATAGGAAGGTGGAAGGAAGGCGGGGTTTGCTCCCGGAGGAGCCACCAGTCCTGGGAGCACTGAGGCCATTAGGGACAGGATGCTAATGGATCACGCCCCACGGATTCCGCCTGGCTTTTGTGAACATGTCTGCACTGACTAATCTGTTTAATTACCCATTGGCGCATTTGTTCCCAGTTGTTCTGTCCAGATACTCAGTCTGTGGCTGGAAGCCAAATCTCAGGGTCCTCTTTTTTTCTTCCAAGATGGATGGCACTAGAAACTGAGGCCACCCCCCCTTGTGATCAGAGATGTTACCGTGTACCATAAACAATCAACAGGCCTTGCCAAGATGAGCCAGGGCCGGACCCTGCATGGGCCCTATGGGGTCCTAGAGAGCCCAGAGACATGGTCCCTGGTGGTCCTCAGGAGCTGTGTCCTAAAGCAGACGAGGAACGGGTAAAGACGCCAATGCAGGGGTTAGTCCAACCCTTGCTCCTGTGGCTTCTGTGTCCCCATTTCTCTTTAGAGTCTGACTGCTTCACCCTGAATTTCAGCTGTTGTCTTGACTAGTCCAGGCTAGTGGCCAGGGGTCAGGGACCCAGAGGAGGAGGCTTGAGGCCCGAGCTGCAGGAGGGGCGGTGTGTTGATAATTATCCAACAGCAGTCTGAACCAAGTCAGGGGGAAACATGAGATGGGCCGGGTCACATCTCCAGTCTCTGTCTTAGCATGTTCCTTTAGTCCTCCTCTCCCAGCTCTGAACATATTTGGGGCAGTCTAGAGTTTTCTCATCATTTTCTGATACTGAACTCCAGCTTGCTCAGCTACAGCTAAAACCTCAACATCACATTGCGCGGTATGATGACCTTCTCCCCTCAGAGAACTGTGGACTTTGGCCAGGGGGTTAAGAGGCGGGGAAGGGTCTGTTCTTTTACTGTTTTCCTTCTAACTTCTCAGAGAAGGAGGCAGAAAGTGAGTCATGGAAAGGAAACTAGATACCTTCATGCAGGAAAATGCAGCGTAGGTGTCTGACAGACTTATGGCTGAGATGCCAGATGAAAAAAACCAAATGTTTGGGAGTTAAGCACACATCTAACCTATGACCCAGAAATTTGAGTCCTGGATACTTATCTGTGAGCAATGAAGACACATCTCCACATAAAAAAAGTTTTCATAATGGTTTTGTTCACTGTAACTAAAACACAGAAACCCCTCGAATGCTAGGGAAGAAACTTTTGAGGAGTTCAGAGTGGGTGGGAAAAATTTTCTCATGCAGAGATTAAGATAAACAAGGTGGCCATAAAGTTTGTGTGCAATTAAATTGTGCACAAACTTCATGGCCACCCTGTATAAAAGTAAAAAAGTTTACTTTATCTTCTTAGAAGTTTTTTTTTTTTTTGGTAGAGATAGAGTCTTACTTTATCGCCCTCGGTAGAATGCTGTGGTGTCACAGCTCAGAGTAACCTCCAACTCCTGGGCTTAGGCGATTCTCTTGCCTCAGCCTTCCAAGTAGCTGAGACTACAGGCGCCCACCACAACGCCCGGCTATTTTTCTGTTTTGCAATTCGGCAAGGCTGGGTTTGAACCGCCACCTTTGGCATATGGGGCCAGCGCCCTACTGGCTGAGCCATAGGTGCTTCCTGCTTTATCTTCTTTTTTTTTTTTTTTGAGACAGAGCTTCAAGCTGTCACCCTGGATAGAGTGCTGTGGCATCACAGCTCACAGCAACCTCCAATTTCTGGGCTCAAGCGAGTCTCCTGCCTCTGCCTCCCAAGTAGCTGGGACTACAAGGCACCCGCCACAACGCCCGGCTGTTTTTGTTTGGGTTGCAGCCATCATTGTTGGTTGGCAGGCCCAGGCTGTATTCGAACCCGCCAGCTCAGGTTTACATGGCTGGCGCCTTAGCCCACTGAGCCACAGGCGCCAAGCCCCTGCTTTATCTTCTTAAAGAGAGAGAAAGAGAGAGAGAGAGAACACATACCTGAAAGGAAGGGGGGAATGTTCACCCCTAGTCCAAGAGGCTGGAGGCCTTTATAGGGTAAATAAAGGGTTAATGCTGCAAGTTGATAACATCAGTGTCTGTGAATCTGCACGTCTGTTTTCCCAGTTTTTCCTCTCTTCTCTGTGAGTCTGTGTTATCAGAGTCTCCATAGAATCTAGTCTGGCAGCTGTTGTCCTGACTAGACCAGGCTGGTGGCCAAGAGTCAGAGACCCACACTTCTGCTGTCCACTTAGAGCTCTTCAAGGCTTAAGAAAAGGCTGGTCTTATCTGACTTCTTGGACTGTGGTCAGAAAGCTGCTGAAGGCAGGGGGTCTAGCAGATGTTGAGGGACTACATGCCCCTTTCTGTTTATTCAGTGTTTTTCCAGGTATGCAAAACAGGCTCTGAAATAAGTTAACTGCACTCCTCCCCAAAGTGATCAAGAAAGAGTAAGCACTGGGGCCAGCACGTGGTTGTGTGCAGGGGTGTTTTGTGTTAGATGATTTACACTACTAGCAATGCCATCCTTTCACCGAATATCTACTAACATGTGAAAGAGTCAACAGGGAATATTTAGCTTGGCATACTCCTCAGCAATGAGAGAAACACGCAAAGAAGATAGTGATGGGATGAAGGGAACATTTTCCCCTTTGCTCTCAGAAGGTTCACTGAAAAAGCAGCTCTCAGTAAAACAGACTGGCAAGAGAAAAGCTGTCAAATTTATTTTAATATGCCTACATGGGAATCCTCAGAAAGTGAAGATTCAACTCTTCACCAAGGTATAGAGGTTTTTAAAGATGGGGCTTGAAAGCAGAAAAACAGGGTTCGAGTGGGGGAGAGGAAAAGGCTTGACTAGTTAGCAAAAGGTGGTTTTGTGATGTAAATGAAGCCTCAGAGGTAGCAGCTCTGAGACAATAGATGAGAAATACAGTAGAACCTCCATAGCTGACCACCTCCTTTAGTTGACCTAATTTTCATAGACTGGACATGAAATTTGACATGAATTTTCATAGACTGTACCACATGTATGAGCAGCATAGTAAGCCCAGTTCCTTATGTTGACCACCTCTGACTGTTGATAAGTGTGTGACAGTCCCTTGGGTGGTCAACTTTCAGAGGGTCTACTGTATTTCTTTTCAGACGTCAAGGTGTCAGACTCTCAGTTAATCTTTTCTGGATCAGGAAAGGATAGACCTGGCTACATTCTCTACAGATGCAAATCCCCCAACCCCCAAAAGACAGCTTTGCAGTGTTACTTCAATCTGTGAGGCTCCTGACAGCCATCTCCAAATATGTCAAAGAAATATTTTGGGGGTAAGATATTTCTAATTTCCTTCAATAGCTAGAATGCATTCCAGAGACAAATACATGAGAATTATAAAAGAGAGGGAAAAAGACATGGGGGGGTGGAGTAAGAAGTTCGGATATATGCTTGACAACAGTGCCAGAAGGAGATAACACAGAGGATGGGGGAAGCAATATTCACAGGAGGGCACCAGATACAGGAACCACAGTAATTCCCAAAGATAATAAATTCATGGAAATCCATCCCTAGGTACACCAAAGTGCAGACCGCCAAAGACAATGAGAAGATCTTGAAAGCAGCCAGTATAAGACAGATCGCCCTCAGAAGAACAACAAATACACTGACAGCTGACTTCTCAGCAGAAATGATGGAAGGCTCAGAGCCAAGGGGAAATTAACGTCATCCAAGAATCCAATATCCAGCCAAAACATTCTCCAAGGATGAGGGCACAATAAAAACATTTCCAGATAAATAAAAACTGAGAACAATTATTATAAAGAGAATCTCACTAATGAGGATCCAAAAAAATGTACTTCAGGAAGAAGGAAAAAGGGTTCACAAGGAGGGTCTAGATGGGAGAAGGAATGGCTGTCTCCCAGGCAACCCAAAATTGATGTATCCAAAACTGAACTCATGCCAGGCACAGTGGCTCATGCCTATAGGCCTAGCACTTTGGAAGGCTGAGGCTGGTGGGTTGCTTCAGCTCAGGAGTTTAAGGCCAATGTGAACAAGAGAGAGATCCTATCTCTACTAAAAATAGGAAAAAGCAATAACAACTGGCTAGGCATTGTGGCAGGTGCCTATAGTCCCAGCTACTTGGGAGGCTGAGGCAAGAGGATCGCTTGAGCCCCAGAGTTTGGGGTTGCTGTGAGCTATGACATCACAGTACTCTACCTAGGGTGACACAGTGAGACTCTGTCTCAAAAATTAAAACAAAACAAAGCTTGTAGTCTGCCCTCCCAAGCCTGGCCTCCTTCTGGAGCTTTCTGCCTCAGTGAATGGTGACTATAATCATCCGGGCCAGAAACACAGACATCATCTTGGCACCCCTTTCTCCCTCCAGCTACCCCCACCATATCCAGCTGCCCCAGTCCTGTCATCTTTGCTTCCTAAACATCTCTCGAGTCTGCCCACTCCTCTTCACCTCCGGGCTCCCCAGCTACTGCCACATTTTGCTGACTGTGACCAGCCTTCCAGTGAAACTACCCTTCACAAATGAATGAACGGGTGAAAGGTGAGAACTGTGGGTAGGTTTTGAAACTGCGCAAAGGCACAGGCATAGCTGAAAATAATGGCGGTAACCAGCCACCATCCCCTTGTTTGCTCTCCTATAATTGCTTCTCAGGAATCATGTAGCTGATAGTGGTAAAGATTCTTTACTTTGCCCACAGATAACATCGTTCTTGTGAAATCTAAAGCTAGTTTTTGAGAAATCTTCCAGGCCCTGAATTCTGGTGGGACAGCTGACCCACCCAGACCAGTGGCCCAAACTGAGAAACTGACTCAACTGGTATTGCGACCCCTCCCAAGAACTGACTCAGCAAGGAAGATAATTTCTAAGCCCCTTTGGTTCTGTCCCAAACCCTGCCAATCAGCAGTTGCCTACCCTTTTGCCTACCAAACTGTCTTTAAAAACCCTTTCTCCCAGATTTATGGGGAGAAGGGTTTGAGAATTCCTCCCAAAGCCTTATCACCTCACGTGGCACCTGTAACATTAAACCCTTTCTCTGTTGCTACACCTGCTGCCTCAGGCCATTGGCTTCCTTTTGAGCAGCTGGAAGTGAACCTGGTTGGGTGCAATCCCGCATGGGTGAGGGTGATGTTCCAGCCCCTATAAGGCACTTTTGTCCCTGAAGCCTCTGCTGTTTGATGTGCAAATCTGATTGTGTCCCCTGCCATGTTTAAAACATAAAATGACTCCATTGCTTTGGGATAACAACAAAAATCTTTAACAGGTCAGAGAAGTCTTCAGAGCCCAGTCCCTGCCCACCTGTCAGAGTGGCCTCACTGTGGCCTCTTGCAGCCCAACCTCTCTGGCCTCCCTTGTCCCTCATAGGTACCATCAGTTTTGCCCACCTCAGGTCTTATCTGTGTTGTTCCCACTACATACAGGGTCCTGCTCCTACCCCCCACCTCTAGCTCATCTTTCAGTTCATTTGGCTCTTCCTCCAGAAAGCCTACTTTGATCTTTCTAACTTGATACTTTTCCCCCATTAAATGCCCTCCTTATACCACTGTCCCCTTGTCCGTGACATTTGTCACAGGAGCAATTTCACAAGTTCACATTTTGTGTAGTTAATTGTGCTGTGGCTCTTCTGGACATTGAGTCCAGTGGTAAAAGCCTCCCTCTCCTTTACCACCCACTGCATCTCCAGGACTGAGAGATGAATATACCGTAAATATTCACCTGACAATTGTAAATGTATGATTCTGGGTGGTGCCTGCTACCCTGAGATTTTCTCTTGCTCAGAATTCTAGAATATGCAGATGCACTTCTTTTTCACATCCATGTGAACTTTGCTTCTTGTTTAAATGAATTGTAAGTCGTGCCTTAGGAAATAATTGGTGATAGATGGAATAGGGGATTTAGAATAAAGAAGAGAAAAACAATAAAGGCAGAGTAGTGGCTTTCTGGGGAGATAAAGGAAACCCAGGGGAGAGCAAATGTGTGGATAGCAGGAGTTTGGCCCCAGGTTATCTAAAGCAGAGCTGAGACCACCCAGTCCCAGAAGGAAGGGGCTGGGCCAGAAGCCACTGGGCTCTGCCAAGCAGATTAAATACAGATCATCCAGAGAGCCTTTCCCATTTTGAAAATGTACTTTGCTCTGTGTCTCAGGGACTGTGGTGAGACCCAGGAGGCAGGAATAAACAATTCTGAGTCATAAAACCATTAAAGCATCAAACATTTGGATAGACGAGCAGATACAAAACATGCTTCCTATACACATGTTAAAAGCCTACTCTTTTGACAAAGATCTCACCGAATCTCTTGGGCAGAGGGATTCTATAATGGGAAGTAATTGTATGTTCCTCATCTTTGTTAATTTAGGATGGGTAAGGGTGACTGATTCATTCTGTTTCTTGAGCTGCTTTCATATTGCATTTTGGTGAACAAAAATGTTTTCATAAAGATTTTCACGGGCTCACTTGCAACCTTTATCTCCCCAGCTGCACAGCAGTTTGTCCAATGGCCTCAACAAACTCAACTCACCCCCAGCCAACTGTCCCCTCCTGCTGCGTTCCCTGAAGGTCTGGTACTACGACACACCTAGTGCCCAGCCAGATGCTCGCATATTGTCTGTGATGCCTTCTGCACCCCCAGGCCTGTCCCTCAGTTGTCCAGATTATGACACTCTAACCCTTCATGCCTCCCCGAGCCTGGGTCCTCCTTCCTCTCCCACCCCCCACCCCCATCCTGACAGCTCCTGCCTGGTGGCCAGACTGGCCTCCCTGACTTAGTCTTGCCTCCCAGTCAGTTCCCGACTGAAGGAATGCGTTTCTGCAAAGCTAATGATGCTACTTCCCTATTGCTTTCTGTGTGGTAGATACTGTTATTTTTTTCTACCCAGTTTCCTCTTTTCTCATGGGAATGTACCTCTGGAATATTCTCCCGGGAAGCACTCTGCTTTCGGTAACTGTCTTTGCCTTCTCTGGACTGTAGCCACTGTGTGTGTCTGTGTATGTGTGTTTTAGGATGGGCTTCCAAGTCTCCTTCCTCGTGGGGAAACACCCATTATGACACCAGTCACTGGGAGGCTGGCTCTCATCCCCGGGAATGCCCAGGAGCTAAAGAGACCCTCTGTCTTCCCCTCCCAGCATAGTTGGGGACTGATAACTAGCCTGGGCTCCATCTGGGGCTTCTGCTTTCGCGGTAGTTGGGAGCTTACTCCCAGGACTCTGAGGGTGGCTGGCATAGTCTTTGTAGGTGATCCTGCTGGCGACCATAGCCCCTTTTATCAAGGGGTCAAGGTCCCTTGTGCCCGCCTAGCTCTGCCAAGCAGGTCAAATAAAGCTGCCACAAGCCCTGTGTTTGCCGGGTCCTTCACTCTTGCTGCTGGGCTGAGAAGGGCTTCTTCTCTCTCTTTTGCCCCCTGGAACCAAAACCTCCTCTGCCCCTAGTGAATGAGGGGCCCTCGTGTCCTGTGGCACCCTGGGCCTGCCTGGACCCTCGCCCTGTCACACTGTGCCAGACCCATCTCAAGTGGTCCCTTTCCTCCTCCGAGGACTCCTGCTCCTTGTGGGCAGGACCAGCCCTTGGCCATGTTACAGCTGCCTTTCTAGTGCCCAGTGCACATTAGGAGATTTGTGCGAAGGGGTTGGATGACCACAGTTCAGTTCTAAAAATTTTTTTCCCCATCAGGTTTCAAGGATCTTGACTGGTTCTCTAGCCACAGAGATTTGAGAGACCCCACACTCAGTGTGAGGGGCGCTCCTCAGGGAGAGCTAAGTGGTGCTCACAGCAACAGACCCAGAATCCTCTGAGCAGACTCAGGGGACATCCACTGAGCTACTCTGTTTTAATGCCTGGTGTCTGTGTGACACAACTCACCAAGCATGCACAAAGGGCCAGCAATGGCCTCCAAATTTCAGTGTATTCTTTTATTTAGCTTCACATGGGCCTGCCAGGCAAGTGAGGCCCCATCTTCAGAGATGTTAAGTCATGTACCTAAGGTCCCATAGCCAGAAAATCTGTCACTTCTAACTGCACTCACTGCCTCTCGTGGCCAGTGTGGAGAAAATAGAACTCACGAAGTCCACAGGGCTATGGAAGGTGGAAAATTTGGGTGATGATAGTCAAAAGGGTGGAATGGTGTGTCCATTTGTGAATATTGGTGTTCCCCAAATTCCATGTTCAATCTTTAATTCTCAGTGTGATAAAATTAGGAGGCAGAGTCTTGGAGGGTGATTAGGTCCTGAGAGTAGAGCTCCAGGATGAGATTAATACCCTTACCAGAAGATAAAGGGACTAGAATGTTTCTGTCTCTACTGTGTCAGGACACAGCAAGAAGGCAGCTGTCCACAAACAAGAAAGGGAGCCCTCCTCTGACACCAAATCTGTCAGCACTTTGATCTTGAACTTCCAGCCTCTAGGACTATGGGAAATACAATTCTGTTGTTTAAGTCTCCCAATATTTTGTTATAGTAGCCCAAGCTAAGACAGATATTCATATGAATTTTGTTCCCTACTTCTTGTCATACACAAAAGCCAACTCCAGATCGACTATAAATACACATTTTCTAAGAAAAAATAGTAAGAAAGTTTTCTTTCTTGAAACAGGAACATCTTAATAACCTTAGGATAGGCAAATACTTCTTAAATAGGATACTGACCATAAAATAAACAATGATAAATTGTGCTTAATTAAAATTAAGAATGTCTACTTAACAAAAGCCATCATTAAAAGAGAAGTTTGCCCTCAGGACGTTTGACCTGAGACTTGAGAAATCACAATATGAGATCTGATCATTAAGTTCAAGAACTAATTCTAAAAAGAAACTGTTACTTAACTCATTGCTGAATATCATTATGGTCACCTTTGAGCACCCCCTTTGGGAAGCGATGCACCAACACCAATGCCTAGTCCACCCTTCAAAACAACGTTGGAACTCTTTTTCTGGAATGACAATTAGAGTTGTTAAGGTCTGACAATTAAGTTCAAGGACTTGCCACTATATGCTTAGATTACCAGCACTGTACAAACAGTGAGGTAGGGTTTCATAACCTTGGTATATCAGTGTCTCACAGATGTGTTTGTGATGATATGTGGCAGTGTCTTGCTGAGTGGCGTTTATTATTGTTGTTGTGTGTTTTTGTGTGCTCCATGACAACAGCTCTGATGGTCATCAGTGGATAGCTTCCCAAGGGGAGTACTTTGAAAGTGACCATAGATATTCAGCAATGATACGGAGCTTTTTCTAGGATGAGTTTGAGAATTTAATCGTCCAACCTCATGTATGAAAGAACTCCTTCAAATCAGTAAGTAGACAGACAAACCAAGAGAAAGATGGGCAAAAGATTTGAATACATCCTTTACAGAAGAGACATCCAATGGCCAATATACTCAACTTTATTAATCATTGGGGAAATATAGATTGAAGCCACAGTGAGATACCACTACACAGTCACAAGAATGGCTGAAGTTAAAAAGATGACAATACCAAGTATCAGGAAGGATGTGGCTACAACTCCCAGACCTGCTGGCAGGAGTTCTGGCAGTATAAGTTAAGCTGAGACAAGCCCTCCTGTTACACAGCAGCACAACTCCTAGGTACATAATCAACAAACATGCACACACACGCACGCATGCTCGCCAGGGGCATGTGTAAGAATGGTCATAGCAGTGCTGCCTATAGGTGTCCACAATTGGGAGTAGCCACAATGTTCACCAACAGGACAATGGGCAAGGAAATTATAGTATATTCATTCGTACAGTGGAATATTCCACACCAGTGAGAACAAACCAACAACCCCATCGTATAGCAATGTGGGTCATTCAATTCACATTCAAAAGCAGGCAACACTAGTTGGTCACGTTAGAAATAAGGACGTGGGCTCCGCGCCTGTGGCTCAACGGGCTAAGGCGCCAGCCACGTACACCTGAGCTGGCGGGTTCAAATCCAGCCTGGGCCCGCCAAAACAATGACGGCTGCAACTGAAAAAAATGGCCAGGCATTGTGGCGGGCGCTTGTAGTCCCAGCTACTTGGGAGGCAGACGCAGGAGACTCGCTTGAGCCCAGGAATTGGAGGTTGCTGTGAGTTGTGATGCCACAGCACTCTCTCCAGGGTGACAGCTTGAGGCTCTGTCTCAAAAAAAAAAAAAAAAAGAAGTAAGAATGTGTTTACCTTGGAAGTGTGCACGAAGGATGCGTCCCTGGATTCTGGCAATGTTTTATTTCGTGATCTGGGTAGTGGTTATGAAGTCTGTTCACTTTGTGAAAATCCATTTGGTGGAACTAAATTTTGTATTTTTCAAGCTACACCTTGCAGTTTGTGCTCTGTTAAATGCTTTTAAATTTTACACACAAAATTCAATTCCCAGTGACCATGTGAGTAAAAGAATTGAAGTCATTGGCTCGGCGCCTATGGCTCAACGGGCTAAGGCGCCAGCCACATACACCTGAGCCGGTGGGTTTGAATCCAGCCCAGGCCCCCCAAACAACAATGATGGCTGCAACCAAAAAATGGCCGGGCGTTGTGGCGGGCGCCTGTAGTCCCAGCTACTTGGGAGGCAGAAGCAGGAGACTCACTTGAGCCCAGGAGTTGGAGGTTGCTGTGAGCTGTGATGCCACAGCACTCTATCCAGGGTGACAGCTTGAGGCTCTGTCTCAAAAAAAAAGAATTGAAGTCACCCACTCTCTAGTTTTGGAGTTTGAAAACCACCCTATTCCACCCCACACCAGGAGCCTCTGCAGCCGGCTCTGCTCCCTGCCCCCCTCTTGCACAGACCTGGAAGCAGGGCAGTCAGGGAGGGAGTCCCCATGCCCTGGTGCAGGCTGTGATCCGAGGGTGCAGTGCCCTGGCCTAGCAGGGTGGGAGGCCCAGAGCAGAGGCTAACAAAGTCCAGGATCCAGAAAGCAGGATCTCTGGCTGCCTGAGTCTGGGGCAGTACTCAGGGCCACCAAAGGCTGCGGCCTGGCATTACTGGCACCAGTTCCTTCCTGTTATCTTGAAGGTGAGGTCCCACAAAGGGAGGAAGGAGGACAGGGAAGCAGCACCTTTCTTAAGGAATTCTGACTTCAACTTTGGGGATATGGGGGCAGGGCTGTGCATTTAAATGTGGTATGTCAGGCCCTGGGCCCATCCTAGCTCCTCCTGCTTGGAGGGTGGTAAGCACTCTTAGCCAGTATGGCCAAAGCCATCATTTCAGTCCAGTTGGGACCTTCTGCAAAGGTCTGGCACCCCCTTTTGCCTTTGACTGCACGATCTGTACCAGGACATGTGACAGAGTGAATGGCCTGAAAAAGGATAAAATGTTTTATGAGTTATCTCTTTAAAACTTCCCCTACTTCTCAAAACCTATATCCATGCCTGAGGCCAGAGCAGAGGGTCAGGACAATGTCCTTTGTTCTTTGTACCATAAGAGATGGCTCACTGAGAAATTGTCCTGCCAGAGGTCATGAGTTGTTTTGTAGGAGATAGGGTCAATCAGGACCATCCACTATAGTTGAACAGTAACAGCCTGAACTCAAAACCCCGCACTTCAAAAACTCTGTATTTTCTGCTTATAGTTAAGATGATGGCACTGTAAGAGTCTCCATTTTCCTCATTTGCTGGCATATTAATGAACTTCTCTTTCCTTCTCTTCAAACCACGCGTCCTGGTTCTTCTGATGTGCCCTTGGGTACAAGTGCTGAATTTGGATAACAGAGACAGCACTTTGAGCTTCAGGTTCTTATCACTCACCACAGGAAGTTCTGGCCCAGCCCAGAGTCCAGGGCAGGGCTGCGTTCCCCTGTGGGTCCTTGCTGCGGGACCTAAGAAAGCTCTTTCTGGACCCTGTTGGTGGGAAGATGCACTTTCCGCTCAGATCCAGGTTGAAAGAGACCCCCTCACTGCAAGGAGCAGGCCAGTGAGCAGGCCGGTGACCTTCGACTGTTGTGTCCCAGAGACATCGTAATCTGAGAGACAATGAACCTCACAGAGTTCTGGGGAGGAGAGGACAGGACATTTCCACACAGTCATCTGAGCCAGAGGACAATTTTGTCCTAGCCAACAGATGTAGCATATAATTGAAACCTCTGTTAAATTCTCTGCAAAGTTATTTTTATGCAACCCGGAATAAGCTACTTTCCTTGAGCTTCAGTTTCCTCGTCTGTTAGAGGTGACAAGACCTCACTGTCTCCACCCAGGGCTCCTGGGAAGACCCTCTGGAAAGAACAGCAAATGCAAGGCCACAGGACTTTTCTAATCTATATGTGGGTGTTTCTATATATTGGTAGATCTTAATAATTCAAAAAAGATTCCTTGGTTAATTAAGTTTATGAAACGTTGGATTAAACAACGTTAAGCACATTTCTTTATAGCAGGACTTTCGAGGCTTTGTTATGCTAACATGTACTGGAAATCACCAGAGAGGGTGTCCTATGTGGCCTATCCCAGAGAGGTGTGTGTTGTGTGTTTCCATCTTGTGACATCCAGAGAAATCCAGTGGTGAATTCCAATAGAAAGTGAAGAATGCTGTTCTCATGTGAAGACAGGTATTCTCCTCACAGTGCAATTTCACAGCACAAACGGAATCTAATAAGATGGGTTAATTCGAGAACACACATCGCTCAGCTCGGACAGTTCCTGCACAGATTGCCAGGGTAACGGGGACTAGGCCCAAGGCTGCTGTGAGGATTCTCCTGCTGGAAGGGCTCACTCAGGGTGGCAGTCGGGGTGGCAGGACAGAGAGGTGCCTCTTTTGCCTGGAGTACGATTGCAACCGGAAGTGTATGGCTAGAAAGGTCTGATGAGAAACAGTGGTTTTCGGGGTTTCGGTTTTGGTTTTTGGTGAGTTTTGATCGATCGGTTTACTTTTTCCTAAGGTGCTATTTTTTAAGGTGCTTTTATAAAAAACATTTTAATTATTTAAAACCCTGTAGGGAAAAGGATGTGTTATCGGGCATCTAAGACACTGTGGGTCTTAACTCCCCCTTTCCTGGAGCCACAGAGCTTTTCTGACGTGCGCTTTGATGACACAAGGCCTCTGAAGGGCCTCGGTGGAGGACACCGCCGGCCACCTCGAGGGCTGTGCAGGGAACTCAGGTTTACACTTGGTGCTTACTGAGGTGTGGACCGCATTCTAGCTCTGTCTGCTGCTTCACTGCAAGAAGTGAAGCCTCTCATCTAATTCTGTCACCAATACTAAATGGCCTTTCTATATTTTGCCACACTGAATCACCATGTCCAAACCTGTTCCATTATTTATGATGGCTCGTGTTGGGGACGATGAGTCACGGTTCGTTCTCAGCCCCGGGGGGAGGGGGTCCCTCCTCTCCTGCCCACCTTTCTTTGAAGCTGGACCCCAGGGTATGAGCCCCCGCGCCCCCACTGCAGCCCTGCCAGCAATGGAAACACAGATGAAAGGGAGGTTAGAGGACGGCGCCTGTGGCTCAAAGGAGTAGGGCGCTGGCCCCATATACCAGAGGTAGTGGGTTCAAATCCAGCCCTGGCCAAAAACTGCAAAAAAGAAAAAAAAAGAAAGGAGGTTAGAACATTCCAGGTCTGCATGCGGGTGAATTCCTGCTCAGGAGACAAATGGTGGAAAGGTGGCAGAAGGCGGCAGCCCTTATCCCAGGTCCCCCGGGCAGTGGGAGCCAGAGATGGGAAGCCTGCTGTCCCCTGCCCCATGCCGTGTGCTGGCAGGGGTGTGCACAGCAGAGCCAGCATAGCAGCTTCTTCCTGCTGCAACCTGCCCACCCATTGCCAGTCTGGGTTAGACAGCCCCTCACTCTCCTAGGAAGATGTGACCCTCACAAGGGATGTGTGACGACAACTCATGATGTGCTGTGCCCTGTCAAACCTTGGCGGGTTCCTCCACAATTTACCCTCTTTTGACCCAGGACTATCTGTTCACTTTTTTGAAGTTCTCCCCCAGGAGGCCACCTTAGACTCCAAGCCGAGGCAGGAGCCCCCTCACCCCTGCTCTCTGCCTTTCGGACTGTGGATCAGCCTCTGCTGTCACCACTAGACTGGGTGGCCCTACCTGTCAGGCTGGGATCTTACTCCTCTCTTGTACCCTGTGCCCACAGTGCCTTACAGGTGAGCCCTGTGGCTTTCTGGGGCTGAAGCCGGATGCCCCCTTCAGGGCGGGATCCCTACTCCTGTGGGGATGAGGCCTGCGTGGCTCTGCCCAGGGTGGCCCGTGCCGCTCTAGGTCACCTCTGGTCAGAGCAAGGGGCCCAGACCTGGTGGTGCAGGAGAAGACCATCCTGTCAGAAAACGGGGTGGGCTGTCCATCCAACTCAGGCTTGACCACACCTGCCACACTGGCTCCTCTGCGGCAGGAGCCCAAGTTCCTGCTGCTGGGGTCCGGGAGGTTCTCCCTGAGCACCTCTCCTAAGGACCTGGGCAAGACTCTGTCATCCTGCGAGACACAGCACCACACAGCCTTGGACAATACTCCAGGCAGGGGACAGAATCGATCTAGCCCTCGGGTCCTGGTGGAAGGCATTCCAAGGGGCACCCCGCTCACTCTCAGGTGCTTCTATTAGGTTTGAGCTTCACTAAGCGCCCTGCCCTCCTCTGTAAGTGTGTCAGGGTGCCAGGGTCTCTCTCCGAGTGGCCCACCATTTGTGACCCTTTAGGAAGAAGTCCACATCCACCCTGTGCCTGGACCTTCATACATGTGACCTCATGTAATCTTTGCAAACATTCAGCAAAATGGGCACCGTTTTCCCATGTACAGACAAGGAAACAGAAGCTGGATTGAGATTCAAACCCAGAGACACCTGTCTCCTGATTGTGTGTACCATGTCAGACTCTGGCAGAAGCCTTCTGTGGGTTCTTTCTGCCATGAGACCTCGTAAAACACTAGAAGAGAGATATTATTTGCTATGATTTATGTTTCTTCCTTCCAAAACTCATGGTGAAATTTAGTTGTCATTGGAACAATAGTAAGGAGTGGGACTATAGCCTCTATGGAAAACAGTATGGATATTCCTCAAAGAACTAAAAGTAGACCTACCATTTGATCCAGCAATCCCACTACTGGGTGTCTACCCCAGGGAAAAAAGTCATTTTATCAAAGAGGCAGCTGCATTTGCCCGTTTACTGCAGTACAATTCATGATTGCAAAGACATGGAACCAACCCAAGTGCCTATCAGTTCATGAGTGGATTAACAAAATGTGGCATATGTATAGCACGGAGTACTACTGAGCCATAAAAATGATGAATTAATGGCTTTTGCAACAATTTGGATGGAACCAGAGACCATCAACCTAAGTGAAGTGTCACAAAGATGGGAAAAGAAACACCACGTGTACTTGCCATTAAACTGGAACTAACCGATGAGCGCACAGGTGCACGGGAAGTAAAATTCAATGGAAATCCAGCAGGCGCAGACAGAGGACCAGAAGGGCAAAAACACACTCATAACCATGACCCAAGCATTACAAAAGGAATACACGCAACCAAAACATTTGTACTCCTCCAATACTTTGAAATAAAGAAAAAAGAAGTGTGACCTTTAGGTAGTGATTAGGCCATGCGGGTTCTGCCTTCATAGATGAGATTAAGGCCATTATAAAAGGATGAGTTCAGGTTCCTTTTGTGTCTCTTTGCCCTCCGGCCTTCCAACTTCTACCACGTGGTGACGCAGCAAGAAGGTCAGCAAAGAAGGCCCTCGCCAGATGCTGGCACCTTGGTCTTTGGCTTCCCAACTTCCAGAGCTATGAGAAAATTAATTTCTGTGTGTTCCAGATGACCCAGTCTCAGGTATTCTATTACAGTGGCACAAAACAGGACACTAGCACTATCTTGGTTTTTTGGGTGAGGAAATTTAAGCTCAGAGAAGTCAAGCTGCTCATTCAAGATCCCGCAGCCGGGAAGTGGCAAGACAGTATTTGACCCCAATCTGTCTGACTTGGACTCTGACTGCATTTGCTGCCGCCTGCCACCAGCTGAGCAGACCAGAGCCATGATCCTGAGGGATGCCATCCTCACAGAAGGGCCTCACCTCTATCCCCTGGATAGACGTGGCGCCATGTGACTAGCTGCATTTTCCTTAGAGGGAAACCTGTCCTCCCTGAGGGGAGACAGGCCCCTTTTGCCAGTCTGGGGTGCAGTCTCCTGCAGTCACTGTGCAGAGCCTGTGGTTCATCAGAGAAGCTTATTAAAGCCTCTTTGCTGCTCTAGCTGCTTCGCTTACGAAGCTACTGTTCACATCCAGGGTGAGGTGGCCAGACGGTGGGTAATGACTGTGCACATTAGCGGAGTGTAAAGCAGATTCTATTGTTGATAAACAATTCGGCAATTTGAAGAGCAAATTGTGGTTTGCAGGGGCATTGAGGAGGATGCCAAGCTCCTCCTCTGGAAATGCTGGGGAAGGAAGTGACCATCTGCAGAGGGAACAAGAGGCTGGCGGGAAAGAGGCGATGGAGGCAGACAAAGTTGGAGTCCGCCTGGACCGACATTTCTCCAACCCTGTGGCTGGCAACATGCTGCTGCTGAGGGGTCTTGCCCTGGGATTGTGGCCCAGTGGGAGGCAGGCACATAGGCAGGACCTTAAAATTCAGCAGCACAACCACAGTGCAATTCCTCCTCAAACCTGTTAGGAGGCTACTGTCAAAAATCAGAAAGTAATAAGTGTTGACGAGGGTGTAAAGAAATGCACTTGTGTTCCGTTTTTGGGAATGTAAAATGGTACAACCACTGTAGAAAACAGTCTGGTGGGTCTGCAAAAAATTAATCATAGAATTTAATGATTCATAATCATCTGAACCAGCTGTTCCTCTTCCAGGTATGTGTGGGTCACTACAAAAGTTTTGAAAAAGACTATTTTATGGTCCATTATTTCAATTCTAAGAAACACAGTTGACAGCGCCCTTTCTGATTCACCCCTGCAAGTTGCAACTTACTCTGCTTATTGGTGGTGCTGAAAGGGCTGCATTTGTTTCCATCTTTGTGGATTTTATGTTTCTTTATTTTTGAGTATCTTAAAACTTTCATAATATGTGTGTTTACTACAAATGTTTTTTTTTTTTTGAGACAGAGCCTCAAGCTACCACCCTGGATAGAGTGCCATGGCATCACAGCTCATAGCAACCTCCAATTCC
Source organism: Arctocebus calabarensis (assembly GCA_963573935.1). Taxonomy (NCBI): domain Eukaryota; kingdom Metazoa; phylum Chordata; class Mammalia; order Primates; family Lorisidae; genus Arctocebus; species Arctocebus calabarensis. The sequence continues at coordinate 57 of CAUYON010137569.1, read as the reverse complement.
TGGGCTCAAGCGAGTCTCCTGCCTCCGCCTCCCAAGTAGCTGGGACTACAGGCGCCC
>CAUYON010137568.1:0-20854 GCA_963573935.1 Arctocebus calabarensis | reverse complement strand
GATGTTGAATTCAAACGTAAATATAAAATTGTGCTATATAATATGGTCATTAAGGCAGATAAAAAGTCTACACAGAGTAGCCTATGGTTTTGGACACAGGCTTTTCCAAGAGGAATTCATGCCCACATTGATAAAAGCTAGGCAGAGAGTTTGCATTTAAATTTTTTAATTTTTTTAATTTTTTTATTTTTTATTTGTTTGAGACAGAGCCTCAAGCTGCCACCCTGGATAGAGTGCTGTGGCATCACAGCTCATAGCAACCTCCAATTCCTGGGCTCAAGTGAGTCTCTTGCCTCCACCTCCCAAGTAGCTGGGACTACAGGCGCCCACCACAACACCTGGCCATTTTTTGGTTGCAGCCATCATTGTTGTTTGGCGGGCCTGGGCTGGATTCGAACCCACCAGCCCAGGTGTACGTGGCTGGTGCCTTGGCCCGTTGAGCCACAGGCGCCGAGCCTGCATTTAAATTTTTATCAGGACAAGTGCCTAACCAAGTCATACACATCCTGTGAACTACAAGTCCCATGTATAAATAAGTACCCTTTGCTAGAAAACACCAGGAACATTACAGAAAGGAATATAAAAGAGTGAATTTCATAAATTAAAAAAAAAAACCACGCTAAACAAAGCCATTCTTCTCAAGGAAAGGGGAACATTTTCTTCAATAAGAAACTTGAAAAAAACATTTTCTTAATCCAATCATGAATTGATGGGCATTTAGACTGATTCCTCATCTTTGCATTTGCAAATTGTGCTACAATAAACATTTGCAGATGTCATTTTGATAAAATGCCTTCCTTTCCTTTGGACAGATACCCGGCAGTGGGATTACTGGGTCGAATGGTATGTCTACATTTATTTCTTTGAGGAATCTCCATACGATTTTCCATAGAAGATGCACTAATTTGCAGTCCCACCAATAGTGTATAAGTGTTCTTTTCTCTCTGCATCCACACCGGCATCTGTTATTTTTTTGACTTTGTAATAATGGCAACTCTGATGGGGATGGGGGTAAAATGGTAGTTTTCCCTGATTATTTTTTTCATGTTTTTTGGCCATTTATCTATAACATTCTGTTCATGTATTTTGCCCACGTTTTAATGGAGTTGGTTTTTTTTTTTTATGCTGATTTGAATTCTTTGTAGCTTCTGTATATCAGCTATCTATTAGATTCATAGTTTGAATATATTTTCTTCCATTCTGTACTTTGTCTATTTATTCTGTTATTTTCTTTTCTTTGCAAAAGTTTTTTAATTTAATTCCCTTTTTGTTGTTGTTGTTACTATATTTACCTTGATGTCTTAAGTCATAAATTCTTTGGCTGATGAAGATGTTTCTGATGTTTAGAAGAGTTCTTCCCACATATTATAGCTAGAATTTTTATGATTTCATGCCTTATATTTTAGTCTTTTATCCATCTTGAATTAGTTTTTGTATACAGCAAGAGATAGGGGTCTTGTTTCACTCTTCTGCATGTGGCTATCCAATTTTCCCAGCACCACATATTGAATTAGGTTTCTTTTGTTCAGTGTATATTGTTGCTACTTTGTCAAACATCAGCTGATTATAGATAGAGGTTTTTATTTCTGGGTTCTCTATTCTGTTCTCTTGGTCCATGTCTCTATTTTTATACCAGTACCATGCTGTTTTGGTTACTATAGCCTTGCAGCATAATTTGAGATCTAGTAATATGATACATCCAGACTTCTTCTGTGTAGGCCAGCCCACAACAAAAAAGAAAACTACAGGCCAATTTAACCTATGAATATAAATGCAAAAATCCTCAACAAATACTAGCAAAGCAAATTTAATAGCACATCAAAAATACAACTCTCGTCATCAAGTAGGTTTCATTCTAAAGATGGAAGCATGATTCAACATACCCGAATCAATAAATGTGATTTGCCACATAGAAGGAAAAGCAAAGACCACAGGATCTGCATCTCAATAAATGCAGAAAAGCATTCAATAAAATCCAACACCTTTTCATGATAAGAACTCAACTACCAAGGCATAGAAGGAACATACCTCAAAATTATAAAAGAGATATATGACGAACGCATAGCCAACATCGTACTGAAGGGGGAAAAATAGAAAGCTTTCCCCCTAAGAACTTCTGATGAAACAAGACAAGGGTGCTCACTGTCACTGCTTCTATTCAACAAGTCCAAACCAGAGCAATGAGACAAGAGAAGGAAATAAGGAAAGAAATATCTAAATCAGGAAAGAGGAGGTCAAATGCTGACAATACAATCTTGTATCTAGAAAATCATAAAGGTTCCGCCAAAAGGCTCCTAAAATTGACAAATAAATTCAGCAAACTCTCAGGTTATAAAATCAGCATACACAGAGCAATAGCATTTTTATATACTAATAATAACCAACCTAAGAGTCAAATCAAAGACTCAATACCATTCACAATAGCTAATAAAGAAAATAAAATGACTCGGAATATACTTAACCAAGGAGGTGAAAATTTTCTACAGGAGAACTGCAAAAACAGATGGAAGAAATTTGCAGATAACCCAAACAGAAAATCATCTCCTGCTCATGGACTAGTAGAATAACATTGTTAAAATGTCCATATTGCCCAAAGGGATTTATAGATTTAACACAACCTATATCAAAATACCAATGTCATAGTTTGGCGCCCATAGCTCAGTGGTTACAGTACCAGCCACATACACTGGGGCTGGCAGGTTCAAGCCCAGCCTGGGCCTTCTAAACAACGATAACTACAATTAAAATAAAAAAAAATAGCCGGGTGCTATGACAGGCGCCTGTAGTCCCAACTACTTGGGACGCTGCAGCAAGAGAATCACTTAAGCCCCAGAGTTTGAGGTTGCTGTGAGCTGTGACGTACACCACTCTACCAAGGGTGACATAATGAGACTCTGTCTCAAAAACAAAATAACAACAACAAAAACCAATGTCCTATTCCACAGATTTCTTTTTTTTTTTTTTTTTGAGACAGAGCCTCAAGCTGTTGCCCTGGGTAGAGTCCATGGCGTCACAGCTCACAGCAACCTCCAACTCCAGGGCTCAAGCGATTCTCCTGCCTCAGCCTCCCAAGTAGCTGGGACTACAGGCGCCCACCACAACGCCCAGCTATTTTTTGGTTTAGTTGTCATTACTGTTTGGCAGGCCGGGCTGGATTCGAACCCACCAGCTCTGGTATATGTGGCTGGAGCCTTAGCCGCTTGAGCTACAGGCACCGAGCCTATTTCACAGATTCAGAAAAAAATCATTCTACTCTTCATTTTGAATCAACAAAGAGCATGAATAGCCAAAGCAATCTTAAGCAAAAAGAATCACTATTAACACTTTTTATCAGTTCTTTCTCTATTCTACTCTGACAGCCAAGGTTGGAGCCAATACTAACCTTAGGTGCTGACTGCTTTTCTGGGGGTCTCCACACAGTCTTCTCCCGGGAGAAGAAATAATGGGCATGATGCCTGAAGGCCTCTTGTCCTCCTTCCATTCTTGACAAATCTCTTTATGGATTTTAAACTCATTAAGTTTGTATGAAAGTACCAAGTTTGCCTAATGAAAACAGCTCAGTAGAGTAAGAAATTAATTTCAGATTCTTAATTTGACTGAAATTTTGTAATAATTTTACTTTGCAAGATTTCCATCTAAAATATAACCTAATATGTTGTAAGTTTCCTCTTAAGACATTTCAGACTAGTTTGAATTTTTAATTAAATATGATTTCTAGAGACCTGAGGTAATAAATTATGGGCAGTTTTGCCAGATCACTAATACAGTAGAATTATCTTGCCTCTTGACACTTCAACTCTTTGTAGCACTCAAGTGGCATTTTATCACACTTCCTGAATTCTATGTATATGTGTTATTTCCTTTACTAGGTAGGCAACACTCATAGGCCAGGGACCAAGTTATTCTTTGCTTCTCTACAGATTCTAGATCTGGGTCATAGTTATCTCCAACACGTATTCATCCAAAATAGATTAACCTCTGATCATGGAAAACTCCAAACAGAATGTCTCAGAGGATATTTTTAGAATCGGAGTGATGAAGTTGTATTTCCTATGCCAAGGGAATTCCATGCCACAAACCAGCACTCAGTAATTGGGTTGCACACACATCCAAATTCTATACGTTTTGCATATCAATGGTGGAAAATTTTGCAATTAATCTCACAAAAATCAAATTCAGTTCTTTCCACCAAATGCACAGCTTTTTTCGAAACCAGGCAGCATGAATGGTGGTGCAGGAATATAACCCAAAAGTTCCACATGCTTTGTGAAAATAGGCATTGCATGTGATACACGGATTTCCCACTCCTGCCAGTCAAATAGACTTCAAGTTCTAGAAAGTTTAGTGTGATGTTTTTCAGAGTAAAAACTGTACTACATTCAGAAAAGCTGCTCCAAGTTCATATTAAGGGAGTAAACAAATAACACTGAACCTTCAAAGAGATTCCTTTTTCCCCCTTATGGTTGAATACAAATAGCTGTTAACTCCACTAGTGATTACCGTCATTATTTACCAAGATAACAGATAGATACCCACAGCCAAGGCAAGAAAAGTCCTTAACCAAAAAAACTTTATCTTCTAAATGTGTTCAAAGTACCAACCCAGATAACGAGTTTCTGCCCACATAGAGGTAACATGAATAAAAAGTGTTAAGGTTTACTTTATTACTTGATAATAACATCTGTTTTAAGTGGAATAGCTCCATTTATCTTAAAAATCTCACCAAAAAAAATTGTAAACAGAACAAAAAAAGGCCAAAGTATCAAATAAGAACATTTTAATCAAGAGTGTTACTCATTCTCCCTAGTGACATCAGAGTCTTTACACTGGGATTACTCGGCTTCCATGGGAAGGAAGTGGGTTTCGATGGTGCTACCAGCATTGTATTAGATTAAATTACATGAGGACTTAGTGAGCCTTCAGGATACCAGAAGGAGTTAAGGAAAAAAGAGAATTTTCCCCATAACTGTGGGAATAACTAGTAAGAATCAACAAGGGACAGAAAAATTCTTTGTTGTGTATTGTTCACTAAATATTCCAAGAAAGAATACAGCATAGTCAGGGCTTCTTTTTTTTTTTTTTTAAACTCCTGGACAAAAGGTCATGGAATGTTCTCATATCATTCGCCTTATTGCTGAATCCCAGCTTGGGCTCAGTTCTGAAGAGAGGTGCCAGCATTCAGCCGTGCCAGAATGAGTGTGTGGTTGTAGATTTCATTTCATCTTATATATTTGGTTTTTTATGTTTATTTTTTGCAAGGAGATAGGAATAGGGCATAAACTTAATTTCATGACATTTGCAGCACTCAACTGCTCTAGTTTGATGTGTGGATCTTGAATGCATAAAGTCCTATATCAAGAAACCCTAAGACTGTCCACAATGTATCGTATCCACACTGTGGCTCCCTGTTTTTCTACCCCCCAGAAAAACAGGGAGCCACAGAGCTGAGAGAGATAGCCAAACCAAGTACGAACAGAAGAGATGTGACCCACGTACTCAATCCAGCCTTTTAAACAAAAAGTCATAATTAACACAAACCTTGTAAGTCAATACTAATTAAACTTACCAGTGAGATTAATGTAACAGCACCAGAGGCCCTTTTCAGAAATATTTTAAAAGAATCCATAAGCACGTGAAAAGCCATGCTTCCACAAATTAGCATAGGACAGTTATATTTACTATAATGAGACAAAAAATGAATAGATGAATCATCCTATGATTATCTTAACTAGCTGGAGGCTGATGGAAATGAATTTCTAGTTGGTTTTGTCGACAGCATCCACATTTCTACAGCCAGATACCACCTTTAAAACGGTAGCCAGAAAGGCAAGTCAAAGGAAACATAAAAAAAGTTGAACAGTTTGTAAATTTCAGAGCAAAAGTGTCAAGCACTTGGGCTTTTGATGATGAAATGGTAACATTGTCTTTATATGTTAGAGAGTGTATGTTCAGTACTTGCTTTCTGGCACAGACAGTGTCTCCCATCTAGAGGAGGTATTATTTTTTATACAAGACATAAAATTACTCTTAAAATCCATCAATAGAGAGCTTCCCAAATATAAAAATAATTATAGAATTATTGAATTGGAGCTATTCCTTCCAAAAAAGGTTGTATTCGTTTGCTAGTCCCTTCTAATTTATTTTCAAGAATATTTCTCATTTTTAATGAGAATTGGAACTACACTTACTTTTTGGTTATCCGGTGCCTGATAAAACTCAACACATTTTCAGTGAATGAATAAATACACCTGAAGACAGATAAAACATCCTTTCTCAAATAGTTAAAATCAGTGCCACTCGACAAAAAAGACACACAACCCCCTAGGATTCTCCTCAACAACACCCCACCAATTACTACCCAACCTCAACTTAAAATCAACTAAGCATGTAGTATGTGACACATACTATGTTAAGCCCCAGAATACGAAGTTATTAAATAGAAGATAGTGACAAGAAAAAGCCCATTCATTGTTTTTTGTTATTTTAAAGATACCTATATGGTTTTGAATATCCAGATTATAGGTTTAAAAATGAGCTAATCACTTAACCATGTGGATAAGTGGCATCACGTAAGTGAAATCTTACAGTTAACTGAGTTGCTCGGGATTCAGTTGGATAACAACATTTTCAAATAATGGACACAATACTAAACGTGTGAATAATTAGAAGTATATTCAACTAAAAACGTTGCTTTTGCCCTACATGCGTGGCATCCAGTAAGCAGTCTGTAAGAAGTCAGTCTTTAAAATCGATGCGTTCACATCTACATGTCTGGAGAAATAATAAGGCAAATTGCAACATGAGGGTATTTTCAAGACTGTTCTGAAAGTTGGTCACTGAAGGGCACCACAATAAAACCAGCAGATGGCTCTGAACACAGAGAAAAAGAGAGAGAATCGTACAAATAAGACGAGAAGATAGAAACTAAGCTAAAAAGAGAAGGCACCAGAGAAAAACTATGAAGGAAAAACCACCCCAAAAAGGAGGGCCACCAGGGGAAGAAATGGCCACAAAGCAGGGCTCCACGTCTGGCCTGAGCAGCCAGGAGAAACAACCACAACGTAAGCTAGAAGTCTAAGAAGAGAACAGAGGTGGGCCACCTAGAATGGAGACCAGGCATTTCCACTCTGCAGAGATGGGCAGCTTTGCAGTGCAAAGCAAGACTTTAACATTCTTCAGACACACGTGTGCAAAGGGCAAAAATTTACGGGAATACGAAATGAAAAACTCTGGAGTATTCTCAGCTACCACGTTTCCCCTCCTTGCTTCTATTCTTCTTTCACAAGCTCCCAAATCCAGTGACAATGGTCAGAGACGCTGGGATCCAAAGGGCTATGCAGACCTGAGAAAGCAGCCAAGGATTCTGCAAACTGAATCTTTGCAGATACCAAAGCGCTTCACTTTGGTCTCCAGGGCCAGGGGACACCCTAAGAGATTAAGGTAATGACATTCCCCAATCAAGGTAAAGTGTAGAAAGAAAGCAAGGGGCAAGGAAGGAAACTTTTTAAAAATGCCCAATAATGTGGCCTCCCAGATTGAATCCACAGCAGCCAACTAGCAACTTTTGGTGAAGGGAGGAAAAAAATATTATGCTCTTCTGCACTGAGAGATCACTTCATGTTAAGCTTCAGGGCAATTTATAAAAAAAAAAAAAAAAAAAAAAGGAATTAGCTGGGTGTAGTGGCTCACTCCTATAATCCTAACACTTTGAGAGTCTGAGGTGGGTAGACTGCTTGAGCTCAGGAGTTTGAGACCAACCTGAGCAAGAGTGAGACCCGTCTCTAAAAAAACCTGCCAGCTATTGTAGCGGGGTCCCAGTTATTTAGGAGGCTGAAGCAAGAGGACAGCTTGAGCCTAAGAGTTTGAGGTTGCTGTCAGCTATCACACCATGGCACTCTACTCAGGATGACAGAGTGAGACTTTCCAAAAAACGAAAAGAAAAAAAGATTTGCTATTATAAAGCAACCCTGAGAAAGTATAAAATTAATATAGAATGTTCTTATTCTGTACGTAGGTATAGAGAAAGAGTACAAACACAACATTTCACTTTTCTCAGAAGATAATTATTATTGATGCTGAGCGGGAAAAGAGGAGACAGAAGTTTTAAAGACTGGCTCAGGTAAGAAAAAAATCATCAAGCCAGGGTGGTGCCTGTGGCTCAGGGAGTAGGGTGCCAGTCCCATATACCAAGGGTGGCGGGTTCGAACCCGGCCCTGGCCAAAACTGCAACAAAAACAAAAAAATTATCAAGCCAGAGACCACATAACTTTTAACGTCACATCCCAGGTCAGTGGACAGGATTCAGAGAGCTCTATTTGAGTAAGATCTGGCCATATCCCCTCATTAAAAGAAAGGATTAGTGTTACTGCACAAAAGTCTAGACAAATCATGTTACCAGTCTGAAATTAGTCACCTAAGGCTTCTGAGACAGTTTTGTATAAATATTTTAAAGTTTGAATAGGCCGAATATTTTCACTTCTGAAATCTAGGTACCGTTTCCACTTTCACAACTATAATGTCTGATTTTGTTGAGAGTAATTCTTTAAGAGACAATCTGTGATCACCTTACTCCACAGATCGGATGAACATGGAAAGAGAAGGTGGGAAGTTCTCTGGACTGGCAAGTACTTGGGGGTGATGGGCGGTATGATTTCTAAGGCTCAAGAATGGCACTTGGAGTTCAAAGCTGGAGACGTCATGCAGTGGGCTTAAAACGGGTTAAAACGCAACGATTTACTTTAAAATACCCTGTCCCCACCCCTGCATTCAGTCGCTAGGACGGGTCATTTTACCTGTCCTGCCAAGGTCTCCTGCAGGGTATTTTAAAGTTTCCAGCGCTCCAAGCCTAGTTCCGCACTTAGGACAAGCACCCCCGGGAGTGGAAGGCGATTTCAGGGACCCCTCAGCCTGCCCCCCAGACAGGGGTGCCCAAAGTGCCCCCACAGCAAGGATGCCTAACAGGTCCTCCGCTCCCACAGCTCCAGGCCCCCGACGTCCCGGAGCAGAGCTGGCGCCGGAGGCGAGGCGCCCCGGGAGCGCGGCCCGGAGGACGAGGGTGGGTGGCTGCAGCCCCTGCCCAGGGCCCCCATCTCCGCCTCCGAGAGGCTGCCGCGCGCAGCTGGACGAGGCGCTCGGAACCCCCGCTCCGCTGGGTCCCCGGGTCCCAGCGCCCTGGCCGCCCCTCGCCCGCGGTCCCTCAGAGGGGCAGGAGACTTGGCAACTTACGGGGACTGCGCTAGGGCGGGGGGCAAGCGGCTGGAGCGAGTCGGGCGTCCCGGCTCCGGGAGGCTGGAGGAGCGACGGCCGCCGAGCTGGTCAGCGCGGGAAGACGAGCGCCGGGCAGCGAGCTGCAGAAGGCGGGCTGGGCACGTGGGGGCCCCTCTGTGTAGCCGCCCGGGCCGGGGGCGGGGGCGGGGCTTGCAGGGGGTGGGGCTGCGTCCTCCCCGCCCCCCGCCGCGGCGCCGTCCAATCCCAGAGGTGGGCGGAGCCCCGCCGCCGCGCCGCGGTTCCGCAGCCGGAGCCTGGGCACCCAGGGCGGCGCTCGCCGGGGATTCACCTTCGCGCCGGCCTGGGGAAGCCGCGGAGCCGCACGCGAGGACAAGTTCTTGATTTCCTTGGAGGCCCCAAAGCAGAGTTCTTCGACGTGGGGTTTTGATCCCACCTTTGCTTTTCACTCTAAAAATTAGGAAACCATAAAATAATAAAATATATATAATAACCATTAATAGAGGCCTGGATGGGTGTGCTTTTTCCTGTAAAAGACTAAAGTTTACAAACAATGTGCAGTTGCTATTTTGAAAACTCCAGTAACGTGAATAGAGAATCACGATTATTTAGGAGAGACTTCATGATAAAATGACATTCGCTATTTCCAGGGGAGTGAGAGCAGAAGTTACACAACCAAGGTTTCTCATACTGGGCTATTGTTTACTTTAGGAACCCCTGATAAGATTAAAGTCACAATGTGAAACTCTGTTAATTTTAATCCAAAATGAAGCAAAACACTCGCACTGAATTGAATAATAAATGTATATTATTGTTTGCCAGAAGCCTCTACCTTATTTTCTTGATATGGGCCAAACGTCCCTTTATCCACTTATGACTCATAAGTTTGGTCAAATACCAGGTTCATTTTGATTCAAAAGAGCGCAATAGAGCGTTCATTACATTATATAGAATGTGATGTTCTAAATCGTCCTTAATTTCAAGATGTGTTTTCCCAAGAGGATCTAATGAATGGTGTGAAGATTCATTCCAGAAAATGGTACTGCACTACATTTCAATGACTGCAGAGTTCATGTATCTCATGAAGCCATCCATTGATCCCATTAAAGAACTCGAGGTTTAAGTAGCAACCAAATACGAAGGTATTGTCTGATAGAGTAAGTAACAGAAGCTCTATCAATGTTAAACAGAGTGCTTATCGGGGGAAATAAAGAATGTGGACTCAATCTAAATTCCCAATCAGTTCCAAAGCACAGAGGCATTGTACAGTGGAGGAACACTCAATACTCAGATGTTCCATCTGATTTCAGGGCAAGGGATCTGATATAAATATTTTCTCTCTTTTTTTTTAACAGAGATTCCTATTTTTAATCTTCATGATTATTTCCCCATACATTTTTATTTAAACTCCCTGTGTTTAAATCTGTGTTTAATCTGTGATCCGGTTGATTTGGGATAAACAAACCTGACATTTAGAAACTGCCAATTTAGTGAGAATACCTATCTTTGATTTAACTAATCTGTTCATCTGAGCAATTCCTGAGACAAGAACACACTATGTCCACCTGTGTGAATAATGAACGCTATTTCATCTCTAAGCAAAATGAGCAAGTCCTTTCTAGCAACTTTTTAACAAGTTTGCTGAATATCTTGACGTACTACTCTCTGACTTAATATATTCCATTTCGTATTCAAAATTATTGATTAGCCCTCAACCCTGTATCACATCTTTGGTTGTTTCTCAACTTTTAAAATGTGTTTAGATGCAGAGGGCAGAAGATGGCCACAGATTTGGTATGACTCTCTAAGATGGACTATGAGAAGAGAGAATAGAATTTTTAGAAATAAAATGAAACAGGTTAAACTATTTTGACTTCATTTTAGTTTGCATTTCCTTTTGCTGCCCAGAATGGAATATCTTCATCCTAGTTGAGTAATGTTTCACCCACCTTTTTGTACTTCGCTCTCCCTGGTTTTTTTTTTTTTTTGCAGTTTTTGGCTGGGGCTGAGGTTTGAACCCACCACCTCTGGTATATGGGGCAGGCGCTCTACTCCTTGAGCCATAGGCACCACCCATCCATCCTGGCATACGCAATCACTTTTCACTTCCATCTGTCAAGTTTCCTCTTCAGGAATGAAATGGAAAATCCAGCTTAGTCATTTTCAGCAGACAGTATAATGCAGGTCCTGAGTTGTCATCTTCCCAAGATTTCACAAACTTAGGGTGTGTGTCTGAACTCCTAAGGTTTTATGAAATGGCAGGGAATTTCAAGGGACTTTTGTAGTTGAATAAATTCTGTATCCACCTCCCACATTTGCCAAATGCAACCCAAAGTAAATCTCCTGTCCACAAATAAAGGGTTTACTTTAACCATCAAAACTGTATGAGTTGATTCTTATTAGTTCTAGTTTGTGACTCTATTATCCCCAAGCTATTTCAGCAAAGCCAAGCTTAGCTCCTTCCATTTCTTTTTTCAAATTGTTGGATACTGGATACTGATGCTCCTACTATAATTGGGTAGACTTAAAAGGATTGGACCAGAGGTTAGGCCACTAGAGTTTCAAGCCACTGCTGTTCTCCACTCCTCTCTCAAAAATGTGTAAAAAAAAAAAAAAAAATGAAAGGCAACTTTCCATTGGACACATTCCATATTTGCCCATTTCTTAAGGTAAAGCAACAAAATACTAAACAAAATGGTCGGAAAAACTACAATAAGTCCTTGCAATGATAAGTTATCTTTTAAATTCATATTTTTCTGCTTATCTTTCTAAACTCAGACCAAATAATGGTTTCACAATGGTTGTTAGTCTCACACTGCTCTTCCTACAAATTTCCCTGCATCCTGTCACTTGGCTTCATTCTGGCTTTTCTTTACGTTGGCCATCAGTCAAGAATTGCCCAGGGCTCCACCCTCCCTGTGCTGGTCTCTGTTTCCTTCTGCCAGGATTTCTTCTGGGAATGTATCTGCTGGAAAAAATCAACTTTCTGAGTCCAAACATCTTCAGTTAGCCTGTTGTTCTAAGGATTGAAAACCAGGAATTTAGAAGAGAGCTCAGCTAATGTAAATACTCTTTTTTGCTTCAGCCTGACCAAGGTCCTAATGGCTCCAGCGATCTCTTTAAAACCATGTCCAATTGACCTTTTTCAGTTCTCATGTGTTTCAAATTTTCTCCTACTTTTTATTCCTTTCTTTCTTGAAATTGTCTCTCTTGGTTTCCATGATCTCTTGGCTTTCCTCTGTTATCCTGATAATTCTTAATCCTGTTTGCCAACTATTGCACTCTTAAGATTAAATTCTTGAATCAATCTTACCTTCATCAACCTTTGCAGTCTTTGTTGTTAATCCATTTTTAAGGCTCAACCAATGCAATGCCATCGATCCCCAAAGCTACTGTCTAGGTCTTATCCCCCAATCCTTGGTCCAAGTTGTGTCTTTGCTGAGATCATTTTACAATCACCTGAAACCGTAGAGTTGAAACCAAATTCATCTTTCTTAAACTGGTATTTCTCTCCTACTTCCTCCCTTCCAATCTCCTGATTTTTCAGATTTAAAATTTGTTTGTTTCTTTTTTTATGTTCCATCAATAGCAAAGTTCTGCTTCTATTCTTCCATTTATTCTTTAATCACAGAAATAACCCTGTCTTTTAATTTCTGTGAATTCACCTCCTTACTCTTTACTCTTATTATGTTAGGATACATTATTATGGTCTTCTGAAAAACGTATGGTATCTTCTTATTGATTATAGAACCAAACTAAAGTCCTTCCATAATATAAAGTCTCCATTATCTGAATTAGTACATTTTTTAAATCTAATACTTAACTTAGACCTGAGCTGTCCACTATGGTAGCCACTAGCCACACGTGGCTCTTCAGCACTTGAGATATGGCTAGTCCAAATTGAGAAGTGCTAAAGTATAAAAAAAAAACCTCTGGATTTCAAAGACTTAGTACAATCAAAATCATGTAAAAATACCCCATTAATACTTTCTTCAAAGTGATTACATGTTGAAATAATGTTTTGGATATATTGGACAAGTAATATATATAATTAGAATTAATCTTACCTATTTCGTTTTACTTTTTGTCAATGTGACTGCCAGAAAAATTACAAATGTGACTCACCTTATATTTGTATTGGACAGTGCTGACTTAAGACAATAAAAAAGTCCATTCTGGGTTAGACACTAAGTAACAGATTAGAACAAATCAAAAACAAACAAATAACCAAGAATAGTCCTGCTTCAGCCCACCCTTTGCAACCCAGCTAGAGAGGTAAGATATGGAAAATCAGTTATTGATACAACCAGTTAACAAACACCAAAAGAAGAAAATTAGCCCTCTGGGAGCTTAAAGGAGAGAGGTAGTGTAGAAGGCCTTTTATGAAGAGGTGGAATTTTAAAAGACCCTAGATGAAGGTGAATACAGAAGTTCATGCCTATAATCCTAGCTATCTAAGAAACCAGAGTGGAAGGATCTCTTGAGTTGGATGTTCAAGACCACTTTGGACAACACAGCGAGACCTACCTCGCCTCTACAAAAACAAAAACAAAAACAAAAAAGTAGCTAGGCATTGTGGCACATGGCTGTAGTCCCATGAGTTCAAGACTGCACTTGCGCCCTAGAGTTCAAGACCGCAATGAACTGTGATCACAGCACTGCACTCCGGCCTGGGTAACAGAGTGAAACCCTATCTCCAGCAAAATTAAAACAAAATCCTGGAAGAATAGATAGCATTTTTTTTCTGAAGTTGTGGGAGTAGACAGACATTCTGGACAGAGGAAATGGGACAGCCCTGAACAGGCCTGTGATACACGTTGGGATATGAGGTATAGACCAAATTTGTCGGGTGACTGTCACGCCCTGATACGTATGTCTCTCCATCTCCCGTGCCTCTACCCATTCAGTCACCTCCAGAATGGCTTCTCTGCCCCTTTGCTTTCTTCCAGGCTTCCACACTCAGGGCCTGAAGCTAAAATATAAAGGTGCATTTCTATCTACCAGCCAGATCTTTGCCCTGCTTCTGCCCAAGTCTCCAAGGGTGTGTTCCAAACATATCTTCCCATCACTGCATGGTGCTTGCTCTGAGGAAACATAATCCCCACATGGGTAAACCTTTTGAATGGAGAGACCAACCCATGTAAAGAACAGAACTCAGTTTGTTTAAATTACCACTCCCTTGCTTGACCAACCATTCTGATATTCCCAGGACTATCCTATCTTTCAAGTATATCCCAGCAAGTACCTCAGTCCTTGGGAAACGGAGATAGCTACTCTACCTTACTTACTGTCATGTTTCAAACTCTGAATTTGTTTTTTCATTTTAGAGACTGGCCTCTTGCTAATTTGATATCTATGACAAAATGACAGAGGCTGTGTAGTTATTTTAGAAAGGAATGTGTTTGCTTTCTCTGTCCAACTCAGCACTGGCCTGACACGGTTTTTCTCTTCAATTTAACTTCATGATGACCTAAGGAGGTGAAAACACTTCATGTTCCAGTTATTCATTTTCCATTTAAAAAATGTCACTGAGGGGCGGCACCTGTGGCTCAGTTGGTAAGGCGCTGGCCCCATATACTGAGGGTGGTGGGTTCAAACCCGGACCTGGCCAAGCCCCAACAAAGAAATAGCCAGGTGTTGTGGCGGGCACCTATAGTCCCAGCTACTCGGAAGGCTGAGGCAAGAGAATCACTTAAGCCCAAGAGTTTGAGGTTGAGCTATATGAAACCACGGCACTCTCCCAAGGGCAATAAAGTGAGACTCTCTCTCTCTAAAAAAAAAAAAAAGTCACTGAGTACCTTCAGGAAGAAAGGTGTCACACACTTCAAAAAAAAAGCAAAAAAGGTACATCCGTTCCCAAACATGGAGATAGAAGTCTTACCTTCAAGCAGGCCTGTCTCTTCATTGGCACCTACTCAACTCCCTGTCAGTTCCATGTCGCTCCTGGGACCTCCCCCTGGTGCCTTTGAAGCCATCACTGTCTTATAAGTCCCATGTTTATTGTCAAGGCTGTTGGCGAAGGTGCAGCCTTAAAATGAAATAAAACCACCTATATGGGAAATTCAAAAACGCAAGTTCAAGTCCAAGTTCTGGCAATAAAGTTACAAGACTAAGAAGCCTCTAAAGTCCAAAGGCGTGAAGCCCTAATGGTGGAAGGACTAGTACTAGTTTAATCCCACTGCCAAGTACTTCTAGTACTTTGAAGGTACTGAACTAGAACCTTTACAGATCACGCCCCGTCTACACCATGTATTAGTAGCTAGCTAGAGTGGAATCACTCACCCAAAGTTCTAGTTCAAGTCTGAAAAAATAACTGAATTCCAATTTCCTAATGGGAACAACTTCTAACACAGTGTTGTGAATTCCAGTTTGCAAAATTTTGTTCTGCTCAAAATACAGCAGTTCCTTCTTAGCTGCAGGGGGTACATTCCAAGACACCCAGTGGATGCCTAAAACATGAATAGTACAAAATCCTACACATACTATGTTTTTTCTATACCTAGATACTTACCATGAAGTTTAATGTTTAAATTAGACACAGCAAGAGATTAGCAATAACAATAACATAGAATGATTTTAACTATATATTGTAATAAAAGTTATATGAACGTGATGTCTCTCTCTCTCAATATCTTATATTAATAAAAATAACCAACTATGCTTTACCATGGGGAACTGAAACCTCAGAAGGCAAAACCAAGGATACGGGCAGACAAACTGCAGAACTTTCGTGGAAAATGAAGTGTTACTGCCTGGCCCCCTCTGGGACTTCTCTGTAGCATGGTCAAAAACTTAAATTGTTTAAGATCGAACAAATGAAAAGTAAAATTCCTCTTTGGTGGTAGGAGAAGGAGACATGGACTGTTTTTTTTCTTGCTTAGACTTTGATTTCTTTACTTGTCTGGCTGAGGCTCTCAGCATCCGTCCTTCAAAAGACCCTGGGAGTCAGCAGTTTGTCCTCATGTACTCGGGAAGGTGCCGAGTGCTTCAGAGAGTAGGTTTGTAAAGTTCCGACCTGTTTCATATTTGGATGGGGGTGAATTGATGCCCTTTAGCAAATTAAGAAGGCTTTCTTCTTCCTTTTGTGATCCAGACAAGAAGGAAAAGTCTATTTTAACGTTGAGTATTCTGCTCCACCAGCTTCTTTGTAACAAACCAAGGCTAGCTTGGTCAGGAGGGGAAGGTGTGGGATCTTCCTCAGCTAGACCCAGAAGAACTGAAATTGCTCGCTCCGATGTGGTTTCAATTACCAATTGAACCACGCCATGCATTTTCTCGTGCTGCGTAGTGGAAACCTGCCCTTTGTGTTACCTGGAGTCGTGTTTTGGATATGGTTTGGTTTAGCCAAAACTCATGCTGAAATTTGATTCCCAGTGTGGCAGTGTTGGGAGGTGGCATCTAGTGGGTGGCATTTGAGTCTCTCAGGAATAGATTAGCCCTTACACAGGGGTGGGTGAGTTCTCTGTCTTGTGGAAATGGATTAGTTCCTGAGAGAGCAAGAGCAGGTGTTAAGAAGAGCCTGGTTTCCACGGTTTCTCTCACTTCCGTGCCTTTTCTCCATGTGATCTCCTTGAACATGGCCTTCCCCTTATGCTTGAGGCCCTCACCCGATGCAGCTGCCCAGTAATGAACTTCCCGGCCACCTGAGTCATGAGCCATATAAATTATCTGGTCTTGAACTAAATTACCTGGTCTTGATCGGGCGTGGTGGATCATGCCTGTAATCCTAGCACTCTGGGAGGCCAAGGCAGGAGGATTGCTTTTGCTCAGGAGTTTGAGACCAGCCTGAGCAAGAGCAAGACCCCATCTCTACTAAAAATAGAAAAACTAGCTGGGCATTGTGGTGGGCACCTGTAGTCCTAGCTACTTGGGAGGCTGAGGCAGGAGTATCACTTGAATGCAAGAATTTGAGGTTGCTGTGAGCAATGATGCCAGCATACTCAACCCCAGGGCAACAGAGTGAGACTCTCTCTCAAAACAGAAACAAATTACCTGGTCTTAGGTATTCTGTTATAGTAACACTAAATGGAACCAAGGCACCTAGAATGGAGACAAAGAGACTCTTAACAGCCAGGTTAAACCTGAGTGGGATCCTGACCCAACCTGGAAAGGCATTCCAGATCTGCCACGGTTTTCATTTTTATCTTTCCTACAATTCAAATCTGGGGAAAACAGTGAGAAATAAAAAGATACACTTGCATATGGAAGTGAAGTAAAAAGCACAAATTAATCCTACCGGTTGCTAACTTAACATATGATTTTGAGCAAAAAGTTCCTCAATTTCATTTTCTTTTTTTTTCCTTCTTTTTTTATTAAATCATAGCTGTGTATTTGAGTGCAATCATGGTCAATTTCATTTTCTTAAGTATCTTTTTCACCCTGTCCAATGAGAATAATAGTACTTCCCCAAAAGACTGTGAGGAGATAAACACGTGAAGGAAAACACCATGACCAGGTTAAATCACTAACTAAGGTGTGACTCTTGCATCAGGTGCTTCCTTTATCAGCCTAAAATTCGGTTCCAAGTACCTTTAAAAGTTAAAAATCTAACCCTTAGTTTTCAGGTCAGCAGCGTTATCTTGAACATTCCGTTAAAACAAATCAAGTAAGGCTTAAAAAAACTGACCCCTTTAAATCACGTTGCTCAGGTCAGGCAGACGGTCAGCGGCAGTTTCAACCACGGGGCCACCTCCATGCGTCAGCAGCTGTGATTGCCAGAGTGTGACCCGTGACCGCCAGACGGCCAAAAGGATTTAGCCTGTCGCTCAGGCTGCCTCCAGTTCTGCTGGCCCTCTGTCGGCCTTCTTCCCAGCAGACCTGCAGTTCAAAAAATAAATAGTGGAAGCAAAATAGGAGAGGAGCATGAATCTCATGTACTCAATTTTGATATGGGGACAATTAATGACACAGTGGGGGTGGGGGAAGGGGACAGCAGAGAGAGAAAGAATGAAGGAGGGGTGGGGAAAGGAAGAGCAGAGAGAGGGAAGGAGCGTGGGAGGTGGGGTCTTGGTGTGTGCCACACTTTTTGGGGGCAAGACACGATTGTAAGAGGGACTTTACCTAACAAATGCAATCAGTGTAACCTGGTTTCTTGTACCCTCAATGAATACCCAAAAATAAAAAAATAAAAATAAAAATAGGACAAGAAAGAAAAACCTTAAAATTACATTTTAATTTTAAGTGCCAAATATGGCACAGCCTATGTAAGTATATAATCCTTATAAACACATACAAAACTATGTTCAGATTTATTATTCAATGCATTATGTACAGGTCTTGGGAAAGTTTACGGGCTCCCTGTTCTAACACAGAAGTTGTCTCTGCATTAGAAACCAGGCAGGTAACATCAAAATTTGAATCTAGTTGGGTGCCAGACTATATAGTGAGGTATTATTGGGAGAGATACTATAAAATGGAGAAAGCACTGGAAATACAAAATATTTTTAAATCTGAGCCACACAGGCAATGCCCAGTGCAAACTGAAGTAGGCCCCAGAGTTGTAAAATTTCAACACCTGCCCTAAAATTTACTCATATACTTCTGCAGTCAATGGAAATTGCTTATTAAAATTATTTTTTAAGCCCCGCCCCAAAACTGACTTACTCATTTACTACAAGCCTCGTGGGTGTTTAATTTTCTGTAATATTCTTCTAGGGTGTTCCCTTTAAAGGTTCGGTTCTATTTGTAGATTTTTAAATAAATTCAAAGCTTAGTATATATTTCTTCAAAAAAATTGCATAAGCATATTTCCCATGAGAAACTACTTGTTTGTGTGGGAAATTATACAAAGGAGTTTATTAGCAATAAGATTGTGCCTGATCATCAGAATTGCAAAGTAATCTTTTTTAACTGAGTGCATATGCTAATCCTCCTGTATGAAATATGTGAATAAAATCTTTGAAGTATTGTTCAGGAGGTAATCGTGACGAAATTGAACCTGACAGTGCCCCTTTATCTAGTTCCAACGTGCTTAGACTTTGAGGCGCATATAGAATCATAGAGAGTAGTGGTTTAAAATATGATTCAAAGAGTACATTCCAGCCTGAGATAGAGCAACTCAGGGCAATGAAAACTGCATCAGTAAAGTGCCTTCCACATCCACATCTAACATTTCCTTTCTGTGTTTGGGGGCAGGGTGGCACTTCATTTCGATGACCTGTTTCATTAAATTTTATAATTAAAGACGTTTTGGCACTGGTACCATTTTATAAATGCATCTTGTAGACACATAAAGTCCGGCCAGTTGTGCCTTGAATAACCATGGTAGGTGCCACAGATGTGAATCACAGTTTGGCACGCACCCCTGGGCTTATGCAGAACAGAACTTATGTAGCCTTACAGGCAGACTCATTGAGAACTCACGGGTTAAATAAGCTTTTTCACATAGGGAAGCTTGTCAAAGAATAGAAATTTGTCTTTGTAACCACTCAAATTTAAAATGACTATGTACGTATATATTTGTGAATAAGTATTTAAAATGTACTAAAATTAATATCCAATTTCCTGGCCTCTCAAAGTGGGCAGAACAAAATTTTCTAGTATCTTTGGTTCACTACTATGAGCAGCACATAAGCAATTAGAATACTGGTTTGTAATACGTTACCCCAGTGGCCACCGAAACAGTGGTTTTAAAATGCTGTTAACACAGGCCGGGTGTGGTGACTTGTGCCTATAATCCTAGCACTCTGGGAGGCTGAGGCAGGCAAACTGCCTGAGCTCAAGAGTTCGAGACCAGCCTGAGCAAGAGTGAGACCTCATCTCTTAAAATAGCTGGGCGTTGTGGTGGGCACCTGTAGTCCCAACTACTTGGGAGGCCGAGGCAAGAGAATCACTTGAGCCCAAGAGTTTGAGGTTGCTGTGAACTATGACACCACGGTACTCAACCCCAGGGAAAGTGAGTGAGACTCTGTCTCAAAAAAAGAAAAAAAAAATGTTGTTAACATGCTTTTTAAAGGAAAAATAATTCTTAAGGATCTTGCCTTAGTCTGAGTTCTCCTAGAGACACTGAAACAAGGGTTTATGTGCAAGAACTTTACTTGGAAGGAATAGGAAAGTAGGAAGTGAAGACAGAGAAGGCAAAGGAAGCAAATAAAAGGCGTGTTATCAAGAAAAGTCTTACATGGACAACAGGAGCTCAATCCTTCTCAGAAACTCAGGGAAATGGTGTAAATCATGTGCTTCTGAATTGTCTCGCTGAGGGGAGAGAACAATGAGATATTCATACACCAATTCCATCAGCTTTGGTTCAGCGCTTCTCCTGGGAGATGTTAACACTTCCAGAACAAGGGCAAGGATGCTTTAGTGGCCAGAGGAAGCTCCAGCAAAGGGTTCCGGAGCACAGTTTTCCCTGCCCTTGTGTAATTTTTGCATTGGAATAGGAAATGTGTGTCTTTATTACTCAGAACTTCCTTCTTGCTTAGTGGTCAGTTGGAATACGAAGAGGAAAATACAAAGAGAGAAGATGTAATTTTACATCTAAAGTTAGATCTTCTTCTTCCTCTTCTTCTTCTTCTGCCTCCCCTTTCTCTTCTTCCTCTTCTTTCTTTGTGACAGAGTCTTACTCAGTCATCCTGGGGTAGAGTGCCATGGCATCATGGCTCACAGTAACCTTTAACTCTTGGACTCAAAT